>QODF01000032.1:1168930-1224089 GCA_024372805.1 Oostethus manadensis | reverse complement strand
CGGGCAAGCAGGACAACCGCTCCCGAGCCCCCGGGCCCAGAAGCCACCCAACCCCCCAAAGCAGGGGCCATACCCAACACCCCGGGAGCTCCAGGCCACCCCAGACACAACTGCCGCGGGCCATCGCCTTCCCCAACGCCAGAGGCAGGCGCCCATAGAGGGCCCATGGGTCTACTCCCCCCTCTCACCTCCCGTGACCCGTCCACCCCAGCCCCAGTACCCAAACCAAACCCTGTTCCTATACTCACACATGCCACCACATACACTTACACACCTACATTTTCACATATGCACCTGGATGTGCCACCCCCCAATGCAGCGAGCAGCATCACCGCGAGCTCCCCCGAGACACAGGGCCATACCACCATACCCAGCCGCCGGAAAATCCACAGAGCGCCGCATGCACGCAGGCACTCCTCCCAGCACTGCTGCCGACTGACACCCGGAGCCAAAACAATCCCCCACACCGCCCCCAGCCCCAGGGAGCGTCCAAAAAAACAGGGGTGTAACAGGACCCTCTAATCCCCGCCTCCCCACCCAACTAAAAGTGTTATGAAGTGTGCGATGTGTGTGTGTAGGCAATTAAAATTGAGGAGCCGAAACTGCGTGACACCATGGGCAGAACCACTCCGCCGTCTGAGAGCTTGCCAATTCCAATCTGGTCTAGTCTCAGCATAAGGTGAAGCACAGCCGGTCTATTGGTAATTTGGCTGACAGGCACACAGTGCGCACACGTCACCAAACCTCATAGGCCGGTTTACACAATGTCAGGCACATTTGAATGCATCTAATAATCACAACAACTACTGTTTAAAGCAATGGTTCCCAAACTTTTTTTGCCGCGCCCCCCTTTTGGAGATACAATTATTTTGTATCAGGATGCTAGCTGATACTAGTAGATACTAGCCTAGTTGCCAGTCAATTTCAGGGTACATATAGACAAATAATCATTCACACTCACATTGATACCTCATTGGCAATTAACTTAACATGTACTTTTTGTTAACGTGGGAGGAAACCGGAGTACCCAGAGAAAACCCATGCACGCAAAGGGAGAACATGCAAACTCCATACAGAGATGTAAGTCTCATACCATACCATGAAAATGTGTTCCCTAGTGGCTGTGAGTAGTATTAGATGGCATAATATTAATTTGTGTACAGTACATGCTAAGTCAATTTCTGGCATCTTTGCATTACTTTGCTGTGCAAGATCTTGAGTCATCTTGAAGAAAAGGTCCAATAGTCATATTATTACATACAGGCCATCTACTTGCTCACTGCCTTTATAATTAAAAAAATATATATATATATACATACTGAACAGGTATCCTCTAATGGAAAGAATGACCACGCAAGAAACAAACCTGCTCCATCCTCAACAGGTCGGACATCCTAGGCAGCCATTCTAGCAACAGGTGAACTCGACCTGACTTGACATCGTTCAAAGTGTACCACTGTAAGAAAAGCATTGCATAAACATTCAAGATTCAAACAAAAATGATTAAAATGAGTGAATAAATATTCAAAACATTCCACACACACCGTGTCAATGAACTGTGCACTGATAATATCTCGTAAATTCAGCTTGAACCTGCAAAAACAGGATTGCCTTACTATATGTGGCAGGGAGTATTAAACTTTCATTTGGGAGGAAGAGAGAATGCACCTTCCCAGGAAGTCATCCTGATCAATGTCCTTGTCAAACAATTCAAACTGGATCTCTTGACCAGGAAGTTGTGTCAAAATCACCTAAAAATCACATGACTTTTGAGTAACATTTCATGATAGCCACAACATGTTTGCATATCAGAATACAGGAGCGATTCAAACAGATAAAACCTCATAGAGTTCATTCCAAACTGGATTGAGGTTCTCTTTAATGGTGTGGCTGCGAAAGGTGATGCCAGCCACACGGATCTTCACATAAGGGTCACTCTTCCCTTTCACCATGCCCCCCATGAAGTTGTCCTTAGCTATCAAGTTTTGGGCCTCCAACAAATGGATTCGCAGCACTCCCTGTGAACAAACCAGGGATTGCATTTTGCCTATTGTTGCCATTCTTTGTATTTTGTTTTGTTGTTTTTACCTCAGATGCAAACTCAGGGTCAGGTGTGGTATGCTGCGGTCGTGATGGTGGAGGTTTAGCTAACCCCCCGGGACCCATCAGGTTCATCTCTGCTGTGATCCCCCCATGACCTGGGCCCAACCCTGGTGTTAATGGTCGAGGAGAGGGTGTGGTGGGTGTGGCATCATCACTTAGCCATAGAACCTAAAGAAGAATATTTAAAATATTTAATTATCACTCTATTTCCAACAGTATGAAATTTAACAATAATATAACATTTAATTGTCAATCTTTTTATTATTGGCTGCAACTACTATTGCCAACTCTGTTTATATTTTTCCCACATCAAGGAGGTTGTGATTTGATTGTTTCCTGTTTAAATTGAATTAAAAGTAAAAACCTGTTGTGTGAATGAATAAATACACTTAGAATCATTATTTATACACAGGTGCACTTCAATAAATTAGAAAAGTCAAAATTGACATTCACACAGAGTGAAATATAAAAAAAACAAACTAATTCAGTATCTCAGAAAATGTGAAATATTGTCAAAAACATAAATACTGCAATGTGTCAGCAAATGAACTGCAAAAACGCACTGAACCTTTTAATTGACAAAGAATGTTACATACTGACCAAATGAAAAGGGCAAAATGTATTTGTAAGAATTACAAACCCGTAGAACAATTTTGATGTAGATACGGCTGGCAGAACCAGAATTCTCCAACTGGAACCACTGGTCCATGGTGAGATCAGGGGTCCCCAAAAGGCGGACCAGAGGGATGGTCAGGCTGCCGAGGGAGAGAGCTCGGTCATCATCCTTCACCTTATTGACACACACGGAAGGAACAGGAGAGAGGAAGAAAATCATTATGCTTCTGATGGGAAAAGCAAACAAAAACATATTTAACAATCAAATTAATTCACTTGAATGTCAATGTCTTGTTTGTGAGGATCTTGAATGAAGAAGGTAAAGGCATCCTCCCACAATGGGTTGTTGGTCCCATAGCAAGTCTGCACAGGAAAAAAACTTTCTAAAAATTTTGCTCATGTGCAGTATGAATAATAAATAGTTACTATTACCTTGCTCTCTCTAGTGGTATCCTGAATGGAAATTTGCACCATTGGACTTGGATCCTTATTGCCTTTTCTCATCTAAAACATAATAAAAACGCACAGGCGCGCAATTGATAATAATTAAGTATAAAACCAATTGTAAATATTTTCTCCTTACAGGTAGCTCATGAGCCTGATCTAGATAGATCACTAAAATGGCGGCAGATGGAGGATCGGTGGTCTTGGTGGTCAAGTTCTGGTTTCTCTGGATCACCTGGAGGACATGTCACAACAGAAGGGGTGAGCAGAGGTGGTCAGTATTTACATTTGTGATTATTTGTAGTATTTATACTTAGTAACTTGATAGAATAGAACAATAATCGGCGTGTATAATGTGTGAATTGCATGTTGTGTTGACTCGCCTCAGTCAGCCTGTCAGCAGAGGACAGCAGAGAAAGCCACTCCAGCCGGAGGTGAACACTACCAGATGGGACGTCCCTCAGATTAAACCACTGTAAACAGAAAAACCCACAAAGAGGGTGGCATGACTGAAGCTGCAGAGATCAGAATGGGTCACAAGGCTTTACAGTACATGTGACCCCTGCCTGTTGTCACGTGATAGCAGGATTACAAAAGTCGGACGGTTTTTAGATCACCGCATTGACACAGCTTTAGTTTATGATTAAGCTCTTGAGTAAAAGGGAAAAAAAATAACAGTGGATTTTGTTGACAGTGACATAACACAAACTATGTACTTACATCATCCACTACTCTGGCTTTTTTGACAATATCAAGATCCACCTTCAGCCTGAAAGAGAGTCAGCTGAGGCTCAAGAAATTTACATTGTCATACAGAAATGTGATACAACATGGTGACATGATGTGTGAGATACACAAACTACACAAAATGAGAATCAGTAAGCTACCTGCCCAGAAAGTCATCCTGGTCTGGGTCTTTGTCAAAGACTTCAACTTCCAACTCCTGACCAGGTACCTCATGGACAATCACCTGACAACAACAGACAGAAAATATGCAAAAATACTGCATATACAACTAAACACACAATAGGGTCCTATGAAATCCATTTGATTTTTCCCAAATTTAATTGTATTTTTTTCCAAATTCAAATTTTACATTTATTTTTACCAGCATACAGTGTGCTTTTTGGGGTAGTTAATAAAATGTATGTTATTTAACTGCAAAAAAACTTCAAATGTACTGATACATCAATAGACAATTTTGCACAGTAATTGAGAAATGGATGTAGCTTGGCGGGCTTCCCTAATGGGGTGTTAGCCTCTCCACGCATTGCTACAAAATTTTCAACTAATTGTAAATAAGGACGATGTAGTCCACGATACAAATCTAACTGCATATGTAAGACATTTTTTATGACCCGCTTATTTTGTGACACTAATCTGCCATTCAATGTCGCGTTCCATTCTTTCCTCACTCAAGAGCAAGACCACAAGGTACTTCAACTTCTTCACTTGGGGCAGGATCTTATCTCAAAGACGGAAATGGCACTCCACCCTTTTCCAGGCGAGAACCACGGACTCGCCACCAAGGAGCTTTTTGACCACCTTGGTTACCTCAGCCGCAGAGATAGGACAACCCGTTAAAAAGTCCCCTGGTTCTACTTCCTCATTGGAAGACGTGTCGGTGGGATTGAGGAGGTCTTCAAAGTATTCCTTCCAGCAACCCACAACATCTTGCGTCGTGGTTAGCAACACACCATCCCAACCATAAACAGCTTTGACTGTGCACTGCTTCCCCCTCCTGAGACAGTGGACGGTGGTCCATAATATCTTTGAACCAGTGCGCAAGTTGTTCTCCATCGCTTCCTAAACTCCTCCCATATCCGAGTTTTTGCCTCAGCGACTGCCAGAGCCGGAAACCGCTTAGGCTGCAGGTACCTGTCAGCTGCCTCCAAAGTCCCATGGTCCAAAAAAGCCCAAAATAACTCTTTTTTAAGCTTGACGGCACTCCTCACCTGTGGTGCCCACCACAGGGTTCAGGATAATTGCCGCGACAGGCACTGACCACCCTTTGGCCACAGCACGATCAGCCGCCTCGTCAATGGAGGCACAAAACATGGCCCACTCTGACTCAATGTTCCCTGCCTCCCTCTGAACATGGTCAAAGCTCTTCCGAAGGAGAGAGTTAAAACTCGTTCCACCAGGGGACTCCACCAGACATTCCCAGCAGACCCTCACAATGCATTCAGGTTTGGCCGGCATTTTGTAAGACAACACAACCAGAAAGTCAATTATCTAACTGTGGCCCAGGGTGTTGGTGACAAGTGTAAATGTGCTTATGCTTGAACATGGTGTTAGTTATAGACAATCTCTAACGGGCACAGAAGTCCAAAAACAAAACACAGCTCGGGTTCAGATCAGGGATGCCATTCCACCCAGTCACGCTTTTCTAGGTCTCACTGTCGCTGCCAACATGAGCGTTGAAGTCCCTCAGAGAATCAAAGAATCCCCTGAGGGAGCACTCTCCAGTACTCCTTCTAAGGACTCCACAGTGGTATTCTGAACTGCTGTTTGGCGCATAAGCGCAAACAACAGTCAGAACCCAATCCTCCACCCAAAGGTGGTGGAAACCTACCCTCTCGTTCACCAGGTTAAACTCCCAATGTACAGGCATGGAGCCAGGGGGCAACAAGAACTGCCACCCCTGCCTGTCGTCTCTTGCTCCTGGCTACGCCAGAGTGGAATGAAGTCCAGGCCCTATTGAGAGGACTGGTTCTAAAGCCCTTGCTGTGCGTTGAGGTGAGTCTGAATAAATCTAGCCGGAACTTCTCCAACTCAACTCAGGCTTCTTCTCCACTAAAAAAGTGACATTCCTCATACCAAGAGCTTCTGTAGCCGAGTATCGGACCGACAAGGTTTCCACCTTCGGCAGCAACCCAGCTCGGTCTGCACTTGACTCCTCGGCCCCTCCCACAAGTGGCGAGATCATGGGAGGGGGTACCCATGTTACCTTTTCGGACAGTGCCCGACCGGGCACCAGGGGGTCCAGGTGACCTGAGTTCTTTATCATCATTGGGGTCTATTGAGCCACTCTTTGTCTTTTCCATTGTGTCAATTTCCGCGAGCAAATTCCGTTTTTATTGACCAATTCCACAATTCCATTTACGCGGAAATCAAAGGGCTCTAAATACAACAACATGATCACAATGGAAAGAAAATACATTCACTATTCTGCTTAATAGGTTAAATATTTAGGATGCTAAATTGAGTTTTGGTTTGACTTTCAAATGTGTGTCCCCAAATGAAAGAAAAGACAACTGTGCCCGTGAGAGCAACGTTTCCGCAATATTTGCTTATCACAAAAGTTGCAGCTTCCTGCTTCCTAAGAATGCACAAAACAAGATGCAATCCTCACACAACTGTTTACTTCTGAAGGTCAGTGAGCAAAGTGTGCAACGAAAGAGACTGACTGCATCATCCACTAAACTAAAAGACATTAAAGGAATGTTGGAGAAAGCAGCAGTACATGGACACAACAAACACAAGCCCAGATGTCTTGACTTTGAATCAGCCTTGGACATCCCATGATAGTGCCTAGGTCTGCTAAATATGTCTCTGACATTTAATAGAAAGTAGGAATTCAATAACAAAAATAACATGCTATTTTACTTATTGTGGGTAGGATTTCCTCCACTTATGCCACCTAGTGCTACTGTGCATACATTTAAAAAAAAACTGTTTGAAATTTTCAAAATGGATTAAATCCTCCTCATTCAGATGCTAAGAATCTTTACACTAAATAATGCTATGTTACTGTGTTTTGTCATTTGATATACAGTACATACTGTATCTTACACTACAACATGCAGTGTCAATATACGTGTTTTAAACTACAACCAATTAAAACATCAATTAGGTTTTGATATTCATGTGAACCTGGCGACCAGTCCAGGGTGTACCCTGCAAGCCTGGTGAGGATAAGCGGCACAGAAAATGGATGAATGTCAAAAACATGTCAAAAAATGTACTTATATTGCATTATCTACTTACACATTAGTTCAATAGCTACATAGCAGTGATGTACAAAAGTCAGAATGGAAATGAGAATGACAGTATGTATTTAAAACAAGAATTTTCTAAACAATATTATTGTATGGATTTCATGTGCACAATACTTTATTATATTAGATAGTTAAGTATAGTAATTGTTTTTACATACCACAAACATTGAAAACCTGCTCAGATAAAACAGATCGTTAAAATTGACTTTCAAATAGTTGGATAGGAGGATAAAACAACACTTCATCTCCCAGAACAAATTGCTTTATCCAAGTCTTTAAAATGGCTGTCCAACATTTTGGACATTTTGTTTGGACTACACTAATGAAATAAATTGATAATAATCCTAAACAGTTAAAGGACAGAACATACAGAGTTTGTATGTCTATTATACAACACGATATGATTAGTTTTGTAAAAACATCAATATGCAAAACCCAAAGTGGTAATACTGGTAAAATGACATTTTGGTCAACCAATTCCCACAACAAACCACAACACAATTTACAGTTACTGCAGTGTTCCAATTCGTGAAAACCTAGCTGTACTTGCAAGCAAATATCTGGCTTTACCAACTTGGTCTGCAACTGTTGAGAGAATCTTTAGTATTTAGTAACAATGTTGCCTCGATGACAAAACATTTGAGGAAGTGTTGACCATTAGATACGAATATTGCCCTAAACATAAAAACATTTTTTCATGTGATCACTTTGAAATAAAGATAAATTGCTAAACTTTCCAACGTTAAGGGCTATGCTGTATCTCCATTTTGAAGAAAAATGTATGTTAAAAGTATCTATTTCAAATTCAATGTGTTAAGCATGGATTTCTTTACATTGCATTGAATTCAAATCCACTTCCTGTTATTCAAATTCAAGTCAACATCATGGGGGGTGGAGACAATTCAAATTTAAATTCACCCATTGAATTGAATTGAATTTTAAAATCTTAAATTTTGCACAGGTCTGCAACAGCACCAAGTGAAATCCACACCGTCATGCTAAGGGACATACAACATGACACGGGCATATGTCTCGTCTGACATTACAAGGGCTCTCTCTCCGCTTACTCTGTATTATGGTAAATTGCCAAGAAAATAACATAGTGGGTATGAAAACAATACTACTCCCATCTGCACTGACCTCATACATCTCCCTCCACTGTGGGTTAAGATTGCTGTCCACGTGATGCGAGGTAAAGATCTGCGTTCCCACACGAAGCACAGCGTACGGGTCAGACTTGCCATCAATAAGACCCTTGATGACAGTGTCCTTGGCGGTCAAGTCTTCAGCTTCCAGCAGATGGATTCGCACAACTCCCTATAATATGCATAAAAACGCAGAAAGACATAAGTTCCAGCCTGGTGTACAACATGGAGGTGATGCGTCTGCTGTCAACCTGTATTCCACAGTTCCCTGGCCATATATAACAGAGACAGTTACCCTTGGGAGAGGGGAGCGGAGCTGCGCAACCTGCAGGTCGGCCACCAGGGGTATGGTGAGACGGTTGGGGAGGACCAGTTGGGAGGCAATTGCATCCATTATCATAGTGTCCGACATGGCACTGCAATGAATGCAAGGATGATGGGGACACACAAGACAAAAAAGAGGAGGCTACTGCTGACAATGACAACATAAATAACAACACAACAGTGCCCATTGGCTGTGTTGTTGTGAGAATACATTTTAAAACATGACAAACTGTCAGTGTCAGAAGAACGTCAATCAGCTTTATTTACACCCATGTGTAACGGATGCCAGCTGGTATGGCTGTGCAAAAGTTTGTTGCTGAACATCACTCCCTGATGTTTTAAGACAATTGCCGGACAACGAATTGACAGCACAGGCTTTCAGCTTGTTAGCTGGCGCTGCTCAACTCTCATATAGCCCAAGATCTGCCAGCCCAAGCTGGATGATCCTGTCACACACATGACAACATCTAAATGTATTTTCTCTAGAACAGTGAAGAATTAGCTCATTTTATTGATGTTTTTACTATGGCTGTTTCTTCATTGTTCTCCATTTAAAACAACCAATAATGGCTTTTAAAAATGACATGTTTAATAAAGACAAAAACACAGCGTTCCAACAACCTTAAAATGTAAGGCTGGCTTACAGTATTTCACAAAAGTGAGTACATCCCACAGCTTGTATAGATTACAATTCACTCAAAATGGCAATGAACCGCAGCTCCCCAGTGCTGGCAGTAATCATGCAGTCCCAGACCATATCACATCATGCTTGACTGTCGGCAACCTATGTTGGCAGCTATTTAGACAATGACTGCATGTGGAGTCATTTTCAGTGGATAGTCAATCTATAGAGCTTTAAAAGCCGTAAACTGACTAGCCTACTCCAAAGTATATCCAAGTTTTATATCAATCGGATTGCCCCTTGAGAGGAAAGGTGAGGTAGGGTATGTACTTATTTTTGTAGCATGCTGTAGTTCTGCTGTATTTTTGTTGCTATTAAACAAAACTCAAACACGAGCAGGGATTCTGGCACCAAAATACAGTGCATTTCCTAGTCACTTGAATGTGTCTCATTTTATATGCACTAATCTAATGACACCCAATACAGGAACTTCATTCATTTAACCATATACATTTGTTATTGTGGTTCGGGTGTGAGTCGGGGTACATGCCGGACTCGAAGGTTGTTTAGGCTCCAGCATGACCGGGACACTAGTGAGGATAAGCGGAATAAAAAATGAATGGATGGATGGGTTGTAATTTGCAGTGTTTGTAAAGACACTCTTGTATTGGGACGGATTTTATTGTGCACCAAGTGTTGTGCCTTCAAATGTAGCATATTTGCACATATCAGTAATCCACCAATATGCCTTGTAATACAGACATTACAATAAATACAATGAAAGCCAACATGGCTGATCTGTGAAGAACATCAACTTACTTCAGTCCAGGGATATCCAACAAGTTGGTCAGACCAGTCCAGTTAATGTCCAGTTTCTATCACACAATTTAGAGTCAGAGATGGAGCACAGAACTGAGGATCAATGTCGTGGTTAAACTCACAGGTCGGCGGATGAAGAACATGGTGATGGCCCCGACCAGCGGAACATCTCCAATAAGAGGCTCGAGGATCACACGCAGCTTTCCATGGAGCTACGGAAAGAAGTGATAGGGTCACAGCACTATATCATCTGTGCGAACAAATATCTATGATTATCTTCATACCTGAATCCCTTTAACCCCAGCTTTGCAAAAGTATTTTTTGATTTCTACGTTGATCTCAACATCACCAGCATAGCTGCAGAAAGACTTATGTTTATTTGAAAAACATTTTGTGTTAAGTAAACATACTGCACATGGACAAACTCCCACAATGCCTAACCGGACTGGTTTCTCACACTCAGTCAACAATGTAGAAAAAAAAAAATCCATTACTAGTAACGAGAATTACCTGAGGTACAAATCCAACATGACTTGTCTCTTATCGTGTTCTGTGTGAGCCTTCACGCCGACCACTTTCAAAGCCTGTGAACACAACACGATTACATCCAGCAACAAGGCAGACATGAATCATACAGCTGGTCCTCGGGTTACAAACGAGTTCCATCGCTACAACTGTGACGCAAGTTGAGTTTTAGTTTAAGTCGAACTTCAATTAACGCCCAAGTCACTGACACTGTACACAGTACATACAGCATAAGACACAGTAACAACAAATATTAAGTACAATAAAATAAGAAGGCAGTAACAACTCCTTAGTTTTATCCTAGTGGATGTCTTGCACACTGAAAGGGGGGTTGCAAGGGAGTGAGAGGCTTGCAGGGGAGGAGGATGTTTCAGTATTTAGACCACTAATGCCATGTTATCACTGTCCATTTTAAAGGAACAGATCCTTGGATATGTTAAAAAAGAACATCTTTATCCTTGCAATGGCTAATTTCACTTTATGTTACACTTTCACTTTCCTTTTCTGCGACGCACCGCCACCAGATGAGTTTACCTCAATCTTGAGAGACATAATGGGGGTTAAAGTTAAAAAGATTAATAAAAAGAATAAAAATTTTATTTTCTTCACATGATCACATAGCTAATTCTCATTTTCTTTGCGTACAAAATTGATCTTTTCTCGACACACAGGAATTGAGACAGCCGGTCAGCCGGATGCAAAAAAACACAAATAGCTGGCATTCATAATGCTCTGAAAGAAAGTGTTGTGGCTGCCTCAAGATGCACAATAATGAAATACGTGGAGGAAAATGGGCTGCATGGTCAAGTCACTATAAGAAATTAATTAATACCCCAATACCACAAAGCAGACCATTTACAATATGCCAAACGGGACAGAGATGAGCCTCAAAACTGCTGGAACCGAGTTATGTGAAGTGGAAATTTAACTTTTTATCCACAACCAAAACAGCTACATTTAGAGAGGATTCAACAAGGCCTATGATGAAATGTTCACTGTCGTGTATGTTAACATCATTTATATTCTCTGAAATCACAAATTCTGCCAGGGTAGGTAAATGTATGAGCACAAGTGTATATCGCTAAAAATCTTTACTGGTCAAGAAGAGACAAGTAAAAAAAAGACCCATAAGCATGTTCTGGGCTGCACAATTTCAACAATGAGATACCTTGTCTCCTAGGTTGACCTTGGTAAAGCTGAGGGTCTGCAGATGGATACTGGAGGCTCGGATGGTTGGAGCGATGGTCTCCAGGAGTAACTTCTCCAGAAATTGCCCTACAAAAGGCCACGCTTGCTGTAAGATCTACACAAGAGAACATAAATAACTACATCAAATTTTACGTAAATGGATGTCAATTTTGGAATTATGAGCCAATGCATAAAGGGAAAACTGGATGACCTTATTGAGTGCTAATGTGCATATTTGTTCGTTGGATGCACAACCTCAAGTTAATTCAGACAGCAAATAGCGACGTATTATCTTCTCTCAGCAAAACAAACCAGCTCGTACAGGTGGGTGTACGACTATTCACTGAGTTCTTTTCATTTGATGTTGTTCCTGTCTTAGTTTTACACAATATATGATCAATTAGATTGTGATAATGTACACATTGCTACTGTTTACCTCCATTCTCATCTTCAGTCACTATAAGCTACGGCAAATGCACAACAATCGTTTCGCCAGCAGCCCATGCTCTCGCGTTGGGAGACTGACTGTCAACTGGTTGCTGGTTTTGTAATACCTGGTGCATGACTCTACAATCGACCATCTTTTATGGCCGATTCTTATCCATCCTGGGCGCTTCTACCGGTGCAACCCTAGCTCTCGTTTGTCAAACCGGACATCCTGTCGCATAGTTCACAACCCTAGTTTCATGGTGTAATGGCTATCATGTCTAAAATTTTGGGTTCAATACCCAGGGGAACCACTTAAATTCCCTTATAGGGTTAGTAAAATAATTTTTTTTTAATTGGCTCTTGAAAAGTGTGTCTAATAAATTGTGTTACATGAATGAAGACTGCAGCTGTTTCTGTTACTGTACAGTCAAGACAATTCATTTTGATGCTTTAAATAATTTGCCAACAGCATTGATCATTTTGGCATTTTTATGCGTAGTTACTCTGTTGTCATGCAGTTTTAATACATAGGACAATGTATGTCCTATAGAATATTGTCAACTTTAAAAAAATGTATTTTTCAATGATGTTCTAACAATAATATGTCCCTCAGGACCATTTATGAGCACTGAATCTGAAAAATCTATCGTTTCCCTCATATGTTTGGTCTACTTCTGAAAGGTCACTCAAATACTCGCTTTTCAAGTTTTGAAGTAAATAAATCCGGACCTTGTATGTGTTTGTGTGCACTGTATGAGCATACAGTCATCAGAGAAAATCATCACACAACAACTTAACACGCAAAATGTAGCTAAAAAACATACAAGTATCAATACAAGTTTAAAAATAAACAATTATTTTAACCTTTATCATAATGCGTCCTACCAAAGCATTTCAATGGACAACAAGTGATATAAAAAACGAAAGGGTTGCATCTGAGCTGTTGCATGCTGCCTCTGTTCACCAGAGGGGCCTAGAGCAAGGCTGACATCGTTGCAGCGCCCGTTAAAGATAACCAATGAAATCTTTTGCAATGAGTTATGAGAAAATGTTAAAATAGTTATTTTAAAGTGATATTAGTAGTTCTATTGTATATCTACAGGCTACCTTTTCAGTGTTACGTTGCTTTGTGAGGAGTTTGGCGTTCTTTGTAAGACGACATCGTGAGTCAAACTGTTATTTTGAATAATGACCTCCTACGATTTCCAATGGGTTGACAAGCTTGTCGTAAGTTCACTGATAGCTCGTGATTGGTCCTGCCAAAGAAAGAAAGAAAGAAAAAAAGAAAAAAGAAAGAGAAGACCTATCATTTTCTCACTCACTGACTCGCGAGCGACACAGTATTTAAACAATTAAATGTTCTGATGAAGTAAATGAGATGTGATGAGTTTAGAACATGGCATTAAATTAGTCGCAGGTTTAAGAAAAACGTAGCGGCATATACACTGGATATTACCGTTAGTGCTTTTTGCACACTATGAACCCCGTGTTTCCATTATCACTCTCTCTTAGTGTAGCTAATTGTCCCTTGAAAAACAGAATCATCCTGTATTTAAAAATAAAGCTACATGTCCCGTATTGAGTTGACAAGAGACACACTTTGCCCCTTATTACTGTGAGACTCAAGACTTGTGGAGTCAATTAATGTCAAGTCAAACTACAGAAATGTAGACTGGCAGCCTAAAACCCGTTAGACCATGAGACAAGTAATAAGGAAAACCAGTGATTGAAAATGTTTATTTTTTTAAATTTCTTAGAAAACAAATGAAGCATAAGAAATGAAGCTTTAAGGGAAAAAAAGTTGCATTTTAGTAAAGAAGTTGATTTACTTATTCATGGCATGGATAATAAATGGATAAATAACTGGTTTTCATTAATGGAGTTATGTCAGCTACTATATTTTTTTGTTTCCACATGTGTTGCTTTCCACAGCAACGATACTGTGCCCACAAGGATGTTCCGGGGTTCCAATGCTCTTCTGCTATTGCTGCCCGTTGGTTTCACTATAATACTCATTTAGCAAGCAGCATTTAGCTCTTTTAACTCTGCTGCCCCTCCATACATAATCAGCACTTTACAAATTGCATGTTTACAATCCAAAGGTGAAATCTGGAAATTATTCCAAACAGCAGACGTACACGTCAACACTCAGTCAACAGTAACAGCATGTGGGTAACGGTAAAGTGTACACCCACATATGACAAGGAAGGCCAAAGTGACAGTAAACACGTGCAAAGCACAAAGGCACTACCATTACCTGCTTCCATTGTGGATGAAAAACGTTCTTGTCAAGAAAGGAAGTTCTGCTAATGTCCAAAATATGCAAACTACTGTGAGTATAACATGTTATCATGAATGTACCTGTTACTACATGGTCACGGCCTTTTCATAAAACCATCAAAGGTTGTTGGAGGTTTTTGGTGTTTTAATAGCGGCCTTTGCAGGCGGCAAAGGTGTATCCCATTACATGCATTTCTATTTCTTTTTATATCTTTGTTTTTATATCTTTGTATACATGTGTGTTCATGTCGCACATAAGGATTGTGGATGATGGGCAAAATTCCAAAAACTGTGCAGTCTTCCAAGGCACACTTATGGTCATGCAGCAATGATATAGTCATTGTATCGACTACAAAAAACTAAGAACTGTATAATGAATAAAATATGCACTGTTGAAAGTATGTTCCTGTTGAAAGTTGAATTCAGCAAATTACATTTAGACAAAGTGTTCATCAGATTTTCCCCTCCAGAAGGACACTTTGCAGGATTAGTATTCACGTCCACATTTTGTCTGCAGTCTCTGTTTCTGCATTGACAGAGCGGCTGAGATATCGTCAGAATGGCACTCACTGCAGCTTAATTACACCAGTAGATCAAAAAGAGCCGGGTTATCGCAAGTCCAGAAAAAAAAGTGTTCTTTATCTTAATAATGGATGTGACGCACTTTGTTTTTCAAGTTTGTCATCTTTTACTGAAATCGCATGCTGTTTAAAAGGCATAAAAACAGCAGCATACTGAATACCAGATACACAATTTGTAAAAAAAAAAAAAACAAACAAAACAAAAAACACAACTGACCTTATTCATCCAGTCCACTTTTTCCACATCTGGAAAGTTGACCTGTGGAGAATTAATAAAGGTAAGTACTCAACTGACACCAGAATGTGAACTAACATGTAGCCCTTAGCAGGGTATTTTTACATGTAAGTTAAGTGTTGTGCAAAATGTACAAACTTACAACAGATTTACAACAATTTAAAAAAAACAGAGACAATTTGTAATATAAGTTGTGGTGAGCAATTAAATAGTTTTTGTTTTGTTGATTCATTGCAAGTGACTGCAGGTCAAAACTGCTAGTGTAACTGTGTTTATTCCTGAAACTTGTTTTAATTATTTTGGCATTCAAGCAACATTCTTCAGAGATGTCAGCAAATTGTGGATAAGTGTGTTGACAACCATAGAACCAGAAATCTAACCTATTGCAACATAAGAAAGTGGCTCTCTGTCCTGGCGCCCTATATAATATTTCATGGTCAAAGCCACAATAAGTCAATTTCATTAAATACACACAGTAAACCGTATTTCCATCCATTTTCTATACCGCTTATCCTCATTAGGGTCGCGGGTATGCTGGAGCCTATCCCAGCTGACTTTGGGCGAGGGGCGGGGTACACCCTGGATTGATCGCCAGCCATCCGCAGGGCAACCATTCACACTCACACCTATGGACAATTTAAGGTCGCCAATTAACCTAACAGGAAACCGCAGTACCCAGAGAAAACCCAGCCATGCACGGGAGGAACATGCAAACTCCACACAGAGATGCCAAACAGGGCGTTCGAACCCCAATCTCCTGACTGTGAGGCCAACACTCGTGCACCTAAACCGTATTTAATGCTAAATATTCATGCGAAAAGATTCACCATGCAGGTACACACACAATAATTCTCCCTCTGCTTGTTTGGATGACTAAGTTAATAGTGAGCATACAGTATAATGTATTGTTTGTTGAAATCCTAATGTACAGCATGTGTGTCCAAAGTGAGGTGTGTCCTCATTTGCGACTCACAGCTTGTTTTAACATTTCGTTGTCCATCCAACACCCAATGGATATTGTTACCTTGCAGGTTTTTACTCATAAATCAATGTATTCAATGCACTTCAATATGAATACTTGCTTGAGAGAAGCCGCCACGAATACAATATATTCGATAGTAATGGCAACAGACTAATGCCCGTAGAGGCAGGACTTGAAGCCAGCAACACACTCTGAAAAAGCACATCATTACACTTTGAGGGTGACAATGGCTTTTGTGCCCTTGTCACTTACATCTTGGGAACATTTTTGGGCCCTGGAAAAGGTCCAAACAGCTACTTAAGACCCCAACAGTTAGCTCTTGAGGGTATGTAAGTGTACATTACTTGAGGGAAAGCACTCTGGCACTCTGCTATTATTTCTATGTCCAGATATGGTGGTCCATGTCTTGTGTTTAGGAGCCAGTTTTTGCAAGCCACATAAGGTAAAATATGAGGCTCGACTGCAAATATTTATCAGGAAAAAAATTCAATTGCATATTTGACATGTGAACAATCCTAGATGGAAACACAGATGGATTAACCAGGCGTTGCATACTTGGAATGTGCTGAAGAGAGGAGAAGGCTTAATTAAAAACTAACTTTGCCCAGGGGACTTTATTAAAGGGTATGAGCATCAAATGGGTGGTATAATTTGTTTTGTAAATTTTTTTTATTAAAAAAGAGAGAACGAGGGATTCAGTCTCCTTACCCAGGGAGGCAGATCCCGTTTGGTTCGGAAGACCTTCTCAGTGGTGAACTCCTTCTCATTTTCCAAGAGGTACATGGCCACATTGAGCCTCCTCACTTTATCTAGTCGACTGTGCTTCCAGCCCATATAGAGCAAGAGCCCAAACAGGACGAAAGTGACGCTGAAGCCATAGTATCCAGCCAGGTAGACCGGCAGCAGCGCACCCAAGCATTTAGCGAAGGACCACAGGGCGCCCACCGCGCGTTCTCCTGCTGGTGTTTGGCCCGGCGAGGTCGGCGCTGCAACCGCCACTGCCTCCGCAGATGGCATCGCACGACGGGTGAGGCTTCTTTCTTCCTTGTAGCCTTGCAGCGCAGAGGGTTGCGGATTGCGCAGATGGCCGCTTTATTGTCAGCTTTCGTGGATTAAATCATTACGGGATCTCACTCTTCGCTCTCAGCTTAGTTCCGCAGCGCCCCCGAAACGACCGATTCTGCTTGGTGGACGTGTCTTCTTCTCAAGTGAGGTGAGCTGGAAGCAGCAGTGAGATCTGAGGGGCGGGCTCTCTGCTTTCATTCTCCTTCCACGTCAAATCCTGCAGAATGAAGCCAAAACACACAATTAGCTCGCAAGCATGACTGTGGGGGTAACATGCAGGGGCCATTCGTGCAACAAAATGTCCACCACACATGTAGTGCGAAAAGCCCTGCACTGTGCAATGGGCTATCCCATGTTATGCTCTTTACATAACAGGGGCAGGAGCTGCATGCGGACGGCATGCACAAGTGCTCTTCGCTGCTGCAGCAACCAGCTGAGCACGACCACAGGTCTGGGGGAAGTGCCCATGCGCAAACGCATGACATACAACCGAAGCTACACGTTTAAAGATACTCTACTGCGCATGTTTATTATCGTGGCAGTAGCTTGGCATGGACACAGGATATGTCCTCGTGTGTACTATCATGCATACCAAGTTTATGTATGGGGATGGTGCACGGTCCCAGTCTCCTAAGAGTTGCTTGGATGCAGCCAAATTAGTCGTATTTGCTCAGAGGGCGTACAGTTTGATGATGTCTCGCTGTGCTAACACACACTCATGTCCTCGCAGACAGCACGCACTATTCACGGCCTTTGGTAGTCGAGGATAAATAAGCCACCTGTTTTCAGGGAATATAGGGAGACACAGCAATGATATGGTACAGGCAAAGTATAACATTACAGTTGAATTCTAACATTTCCTATTCTCTGAACAATTGTCCCAAGCACCAGATTTGGCCGCCGAAGACCAGGCCGACCGGGCGCCGGCCCTCGACCACTGCCCATATCGCATGAGTTTCCTTCGTAGGGTGGCTGGACTCACCCTAAGAGATAGGGTGAGGAGCTCGGCCATCCGGGGGGAACTCAGAGAGGAGCCGCTGCTCCTTCACATCGAGAGGACCCAGTTGAGGTGGCTCGGGCATCTAGTCCGGATGCCTTCCAAGGGGCCACCTTGGTGTTTCGGGCATGCCCGCCGGGAGAAGGCCCCGGGGAAGACCTAGGACACGTTGGAGGGATTATGCTTCACAGCTGGCCTGGGAACGCCTTGGTGTCCTCCCGGTGGAGCTGGAAGAGGTCGCCGAAGACCGGGAAGTCTGGACTTCCCTACTGAAACTGCTGCCCCCGCGACCCGGACCCGGATAAGCGGAAGAAAATGGAATGGAATGAACAATTGTCTGAACAATTGCCGATACATGCAACAAAACAGAAGCACTGACTTATACATTCACAAATGTATTCATTTATAATTCATAGCAGTAATTTAACAGCCATATTAGCTTCATTTCATAGCACGTTTACATGGGTACAGGTATGTTAGGATTGTATTTTTGGCCAATCATATTCCAGCTTCTATGGTTTGCCATATCAATTTAATCTGCCCAAGGCCTTCAGAATCACTAGCTCTGTCAGATGTCACTTAAACTCTAGTATCTATGGGGCTGTTTCTTTTAACCAATCACATTTCAACCCCAGCATTTTGCTTGACAGGGCCACCTGGCCCACAATAACACCTTCAGCCTTCTTCCATCCTCTGGTTGATCAGAGCTAAGCTGTTGGTCAAGCTGAGTAGTCTAGCGATTTACACACAGGCGACAAAATTGTCCAGCGCCTATGAAGGTACAACTGTCTTACAGTTTCTAAAGAGCATTCTCTGGTGAGTTTTTGAAGTCGCTTATATTTTTAGCTGCTCCAGATGATGTTGTAGTTTAGTGGTTTGGAGTTGCACCAAATTTACTGGCAGCTTCCACCAGTGACCCATGTTCAAATTTACCAGCAGAAATAGTGAGTTAAGTCAACACAGCTTTGTTCTTTAATAATAATGTCTTCATCACAAACACACGGTATGTCTATTACTGTAATATTGCAGTTTGTAAATCTATGTTCTTTTCCGTCACAACTGCCACTACTGGGCGTGAGAAGATCCTCATTTTACCTCTGAAAAATTGCTGAATGGGCCCAAGGTATGGTGTGGAATGACTTTGGACAGGAACATATAGAAGATTTTATTTTCATGCAAGATGGCGCTCCTCCACATTTTGCTATTCTTGTTGGTGAATGGCTGCAAGCCTACATCCCTGGTGGATGGATGGGTCATCGTGTTCCACATGAGTGGGCAGCCAGAAGTCCTGACTTACCACCCTGCGACTTTATTCTTTGGGGTTGATTTAAGGAGTCTATTTTACCAAACCAACAACTTTGGAAGTACTCAAAGGGCAGATACGAGAAGTTATGTCTTTCATCCCGCAAGAATTCCTTGTGAAATCAGTTATTGCAGTTCCCAGGTGACTTGAGAAACTGGGGCGAATGCTGGCATCGAATTTTAAATAAAACTCCATGCAATACACTTTCTTCTCATTTTCATTCCTTGTAAGAATTATAGCTCATAAATAAATTACAATTACTTAAAAATATGGAGTTACTTTTCAATCCCCCTGTACTGTATATTATTGATGGTTTTGATAATTGCGACATTATAGTGGTGTTATTTAGAAATGGATTAAGTCGGTTTAGTGAAGACCCGGGTAGCAAAAGCATCACCCATCAGTGCAAAAAAACCCACCGCTGCCAGGTAGCATAATACCAAGTGATTTAAAACAACAGGGTGTGCCATAAAAAGTCACTATTACAAATTAACTGAATAAAAAATGTCTTAAATGTTCATTCTGCACAATTTACTGGCTGTCACAAACGGCTGTTGGTTTTCATGTACATGTCTGTAGCGCTCACACACATACACACGCTTTAGTCATTATTATATTTATATATATATATATATATATATACACTGTACATATATGTTCCGAAAATTGCACACTTCTATGACATTGATAAGCACAGTATAAGTAGGTAAGTTTATCTATATTATAAATGGTATTGCTGCTAAATAAATATTACTAGACATGGAAATAAATTTGAAAATAAGATTAGATGGGTTTGAAGAAGTTGAAGATGATGCGCTAAAATGTTAAAGGATTACTTTCCTTTTCAAAGAGCAAGTCATTGAAGTGTATCAGAAGACCTCTTGTGAATATTGCACAAGTACAACAGCTCACATGGTTACCATGCCTGTCAGCTGAGAAACAGTGATCATGTGGTAACGCAAGTGGAAGCAGAAGCTGCATTTATTAAAGCATTGTGATGTTGAAATTATGCCATGTCTGTTGGAAGGGTCCAACTCATAGCACTTAATATTGAATAGCTTGATATTACATGGTTGGGGACTCCCCAAGGACCCTAAACTGATTTAATGTTGCATAATATTTGCAGTTTTCAGGTTGCTGGGCGTCACACTTAGAAAACCTCTGATCTAATGGTTGCTGCAGGTCTTTTGAGCGGCTGAAAGCTACATTTAGTGTTGATAGACATGCATATTATATACATGATAGCTTTAACTACTGTAGCAATATTGAAAGGTCTTTATCCTGTGTCCATGTTAAACCAAGCCAACTGTGTGGCTAGGCAGAATTATTCTACAGGGGAAAACATCTTGTGCTGAATAAGCTTGGAACAGAAGGTTACATTCCCACAGCCATTGAAATCACGAGATGTTTTGAGAACTTTACCAGTGCCAAATTTCTTACG
Source organism: Oostethus manadensis (assembly GCA_024372805.1). NCBI lineage: Eukaryota > Metazoa > Chordata > Actinopteri > Syngnathiformes > Syngnathidae > Oostethus > Oostethus manadensis. The sequence goes on along the minus strand of QODF01000032.1, from coordinate 1,202,990 downwards.
TTGGCCTCACAAGCACCATGTCAAGACAGGCAACGACTTTCATCTAAAAGCAGAGGGGTTGTAATTCATGTTGGTATGGATGTGCATGTTCCCATAATGTAAACTGGTTTAAAAATAATGACTTCACTGAAATTATTGAAAAGCACAATTGAGTATGTCTATACAGTAACATATCTTCTTTTCCTTTCGGTTTATCCCATCAGAAGTCGCCACAGCAAATCAATTTGGCATGTTTTGATTTGGCAGAAGTTTTACATCTGATGCCCTTCCTGACTGTATGAAGGACATGATCTAATAGTGGTAATAAAAAAAGTGTCATTAAATAGCTAAGTCATGGGTCTCAATTGTTTTTATTTTAATAATGTTCCCGAGCCTGATAAAAATAAGATGTATTTCGCAAATGGCCCCGAGGCGCAAATTAACACCCTTCATTCTGCCCTTTATGCTCATTTTGACATTAAATTTTTTTTTCTTTACAACTAAATTTAGCTTTTGACACCATTTAAGTGAAAATAAATTAAAACCTTGAAATTTGGCTACTGTACTGTACTAAGCATCCCATCAGTTTACCATAATTTACTAAATAGTTTTGCGACTACACCAACTGGTACAAGGAATTCGATATTTCACATTTAAGTGTAATTACTTGCAAATCAGATCACTTACCTATACAGTGATTTGGAGATTTAGAAACCTGCACATACTGCACAATATGAAGTAAAAACAAACTCCAACAAACAAAACTCCACCAATGGCTATTGTTTTAGACACTCAAACCTTTAATCAAAGCAAAGGAACAAAAGTTTGAACATTAAACACCTTTTATAAGTTAAAAGAAAGAAACGATCAGAGCCCACTTTGATCAGCAACTTGTGCCTGACGCAGACTTGCAGATGCCAAGACTTCACCATGAGGGCTGTCCTGCCTCTCCGGCTGTCCCCCAAGTATTGGCAACATGAATATCACATCCACTGCCGCCAGAGAACATCTTACTTGGACCTCTGCCTCATTTTTCTCCTTTTGCGCTTCAACCTATGTAACGAATTGAATTGAAACATGAATAAAAACACGTGGACACTAACCAAGGCTTAACAAGCATGAGTACTAACCTGCGCATGCGCTTCTTCCGCCACTGCGCAAGAGGGAAACGTTTTAAAAAAGACTTTATACACATTTAACTACTTCCTAACCACGTACATTAAAAAAGTAGAGATTACATTATGCGGTGCACATGGAAATTGCACACTACAGCCCTAACATTTTGCACACGCTCTTCTAGTTAGCTAGCTACTAGCAAGCAAACGTTAGCACCATAACAAATATTCAGACATAAATGGGGCGAATATACATACTTTGGCTCTCATGGCGAAGGGTTAGTCTGAAAAGGGTCAGATACGAGTGCAAGATTAGTTCGATTACTTAAACAAATGGAGGATTACCTCGGATTCTAGTAGCAAAACATTTACTAAATAACAGGACGGGGTGTTGTGGCTGACGTCATAAAAACGCGACATTTTAAACAAGTAGGAATTAACCATCACGGAGCGCTGCAACATGGGGACTTGAGTCCAATGTTATTGACAGCGGTACTTAGGAACTACTGATGCCCACTCACAGCAAAGCACATTATTCGAACCCTGAACCTCTCGACTGGACCCAAAATCGGGACTTATTCATGTACATGTTGCCTTAAATGACAGCGCTCATAACACACACGCTTCTCGCTCCAAAAGGGTGGAGTGCTACCTCCTGTGTCAAGGATGAGATTGTACCTTACATGGAGTTTAACGACCTTGGGGTCTTGGTCACGAAGGATGGAACACAAGATTGACAGGTGCCTGTCAATCTACTTTCCTACCTTACCACGAGTTTTCTCTGTAGTATGGCTGGGCTCTCCCTTAAAAATAAGGTGAGAAGCACTGTCATCCGCGAGAAACTCAGAGTACAACCGCTACTCTTCCGCATTGAGGAGTCAGATGAGGTGGCTCGAGCATCTGGTCAGGATTCTTCCCAGACGCCTCCCCAGGGAGGTGTTCAGACCACGTCAAAACCAGTAGGAGGCCTCGAGGAAGAGGAGAGACTATTAACTGTCTCTTAACTGGCCCTGGGAACACCTCAGGATCTGCTAGGAGGAGCTGGACCAAGTGGCTGGGGAGAGGCAGGTCTGGGTTTCCCTGCTTAGGCCACTGCCCCCGCGACCTGACCTCAGATAAGTGAAAGAAGATGGATTGATAAAACACGCATGTCAGAAGGCTTTTTAATCATTCCAAAAATAGTCTCTGAAACGGTTTAGTTTTTACAAAATAACCCATGAAGACTTATGTAAACACAGAATATCAGGCCCACATGCACAACCCATGCTGGGTTGTTTCAGCCTCAGCTCATCTAGTCATATGGTCGTAATGTCAGCAGAGTATCTATGATGCCTCGCAGTATACTACACAGTAGGTGTATACAAACCAAAGAAAGATCTGTATTTTGCTTACTGTGTGTGTCATAACTATAATTTGTGTTAAAGTAGTTGCTTGATGACTGAAGACTCTAAAAACAATACCACACAATTAGCTGAAGTCTCATTTGCCTTGGCCTCAGGTCAGGGACGCTACCTGTGAGCGCCACACAATCTCACCAACATATTTACTATCCTTGGCAGCTTAGTCAAGCTCATTTTATTTGACAATATTGCTTTCAATGCATTTACTGTGGCAAAGTGGGATGAAGGCTCAAGGTCAATGGTAATGTTCCTGTAAGAAATAGCTTTATTAACACCTACACATAATAAACCCCATAATGAGTTGTATCCACCGTTTGAGACCAAAGCTGCTTCAAGGACAGTACGATTTACCAAGAGATGTACCAGGTGTGTTTTAGTTGAAGNGAAGGCCCCCGGGAAGACCTAGGACACGCTGGAGAGATTATGCTTCACAGCTGGCCTGGGAACGCCTTGGTGTCCTCCCGGTGGAGCTGGAAGAGGTCGCCGAAGACCGGGAAGTCTGGACTTCCCTACTGAAACTGCTGCCCCCGCGACCCGGACCCGGATAAGCGGAAGAAAATGGAATGGAATGAACAATTGTCTGAACAATTGCCGATACATGCAACAAAACAGAAGCACTGACTTATACATTCACAAATGTATTCATTTATAATTCATAGCAGTAATTTAACAGCCATATTAGCTTCATTTCATAGCACGTTTACATGGGTACAGGTATGTTAGGATTGTATTTTTGGCCAATCATATTCCAGCTTCTATGGTTTGCCATATCAATTTAATCTGCCCAAGGCCTTCAGAATCACTAGCTCTGTCAGATGTCACTTAAACTCTAGTATCTATGGGGCTGTTTCTTTTAACCAATCACATTTCAACCCCAGCATTTTGCTTGACAGGGCCACCTGGCCCACAATAACACCTTCAGCCTTCTTCCATCCTCTGGTTGATCAGAGCTAAGCTGTTGGTCAAGCTGAGTAGTCTAGCGATTTACACACAGGCGACAAAATTGTCCAGCGCCTATGAAGGTACAACTGTCTTACAGTTTCTAAAGAGCATTCTCTGGTGAGTTTTTGAAGTCGCTTATATTTTTAGCTGCTCCAGATGATGTTGTAGTATAGAGGTTTGGAGTTGCACCAAATTTACTGGCAGCTTCCACCAGTGACCCATGTTCAAATTTACCAGCAGAAATGAAACTCACTCATACTGGACGTATAAGAGTATAAGTCAACACAGCTTTGTTCTTTAATAATAATGTCTTCATCACCAACACACGGTATGTCTATTACTGTAATATTGCAGTTTGTAAATCTATGTTCTTTTCCGTCACAACTGCCACTACTGGGCGTGAGAAGATCCTCATATTACCTCTGAAAAATTGCTGAATGGGCCCAAGGTATGGTGTGAAATGACTTTGGACAGGAACATATAGAAGATTTTATTTTCATGCAAGATGGCGCTCCTCCACATTTTGCTATTCTTGTTGGTGAATGGCTGCAAGCCTACATCCCTGGTGGATGGATGGGTCATCGTGTTCCACATGAGTGGGCAGCCAGAAGTCCTGACTTACCACCCTGCGACTTTATTCTTTGGGGTTGATTTAAGGAGTCTATTTTACCAAACCAACAACTTTGGAAGTACTCAAAGGGCAGATACGAGAAGTTATGTCTTTCATCCCGCAAGAATTCCTTGTGAAATCAGTTATTGCAGTTCCCAGGTGACTTGAGAAACTGGGGCGAATGCTGGCATCGAATTTTAAATAAAACTCCATGCAATACACTTTCTTCTCATTTTCATTCCTTGTAAGAATTATAGCTCATAAATAAATTACAATTACTTAAAAATATGGAGTTACTTTTCAATCCCCCTGTACTGTATATTATTGATGGTTTTGATAATTGCGACATGATAGTGGTGTTATTTAGAAATGGATTAAGTCGGTTTAGTGAAGACCCGGGTAGCAAAAGCATCACCCATCAGTGCAAAAAAACCCACCGCTGCCAGGTAGCATAATACCAAGTGATTTAAAACAACAGGGTGTGCCATAAAAAGTCACTATTACAAATTAACTGAATAAAAAATGTCTTAAATGTTCATTCTGCACAATTTACTGGCTGTCACAAACGGCTGTTGGTTTTCATGTACATGTCTGTAGCGCTCACACACATACACACGCTTTAGTCATTATTATATTTATATATATATATATATATATATACACTGTACATATATGTTCCGAAAATTGCACACTTCTATGACATTGATAAGCACAGTATAAGTAGGTAAGTTTATCTATATTATAAATGGTATTGCTGCTAAATAAATATTACTAGACATGGAAATAAATTTGAAAATAAGATTAGATGGGTTTGAAGAAGTTGAAGATGATGCGCTAAAATGTTAAAGGATTACTTTCCTTTTCAAAGAGCAAGTCATTGAAGTGTATCAGAAGACCTCTTGTGAATATTGCACAAGTACAACAGCTCACATGGTTACCATGCCTGTCAGCTGAGAAACAGTGATCATGTGGTAACGCAAGTGGAAGCAGAAGCTGCATTTATTAAAGCATTGTGATGTTGAAATTATGCCATGTCTGTTGGAAGGGTCCAACTCATAGCACTTAATATTGAATAGCTTGATATTACATGGTTGGGGACTCCCCAAGGACCCTAAACTGATTTAATGTTGCATAATATTTGCAGTTTTCAGGTTGCTGGGCGTCACACTTAGAAAACCTCTGATCTAATGGTTGCTGCAGGTCTTTTGAGCGGCTGAAAGCTACATTTAGTGTTGATAGACATGCATATTATATACATGATAGCTTTAACTACTGTAGCAATATTGAAAGGTCTTTATCCTGTGTCCATGTTAAACCAAGCCAACTGTGTGGCTAGGCAGAATTATTCTACAGGGGAAAACATCTTGTGCTGAATAAGCTTGGAACAGAAGGTTACATTCCCACAGCCATTGAAATCACGAGATGTTTTGAGAACTTTACCAGTGCCAAATTTCTTACGTTGGCCTCACAAGCACCATGTCAAGACAGGCAACGACTTTCATCTAAAAGCAGAGGGGTTGTAATTCATGTTGGTATGGATGTGCATGTTCCCATAATGTAAACTGGTTTAAAAATAATGACTTCACTGAAATTATTGAAAAGCACAATTGAGTATGTCTATACAGTAACATATCTTCTTTTCCTTTCGGTTTATCCCATCAGAAGTCGCCACAGCAAATCAATTTGGCATGTTTTGATTTGGCAGAAGTTTTACATCTGATGCCCTTCCTGACTGTATGAAGGACATGATCTAATAGTGGTAATAAAAAAAGTGTCATTAAATAGCTAAGTCATGGGTCTCAATTGTTTTTATTTTAATAATGTTCCCGAGCCTGATAAAAATAAGATGTATTTCGCAAATGGCCCCGAGGCGCAAATTAACACCCTTCATTCTGCCCTTTATGCTCATTTTGACATTAAATTTTTTTTTCTTTACAACTAAATTTAGCTTTTGACACCATTTAAGTGAAAATAAATTAAAACCTTGAAATTTGGCTACTGTACTGTACTAAGCATCCCATCAGTTTACCATAATTTACTAAATAGTTTTGCGACTACACCAACTGGTACAAGGAATTCGATATTTCACATTTAAGTGTAATTACTTGCAAATCAGATCACTTACCTATACAGTGATTTGGAGATTTAGAAACCTGCACATACTGCACAATATAAAGTAAAAACAAACTCCAACAAACAAAACTCCACCAATGGCTATTGTTTGACACTCAAACCTTTAATCAAAGCAAAGGAACAAAAGTTTGAACATTAAACACCTTTTATAAGTTAAAAGAAAGAAACGATCAGAGCCCACTTTGATCAGCAACTTGTGCCTGACGCAGACTTGCAGATGCCAAGACTTCACCATGAGGGCTGTCCTGCCTCTCCGGCTGTCCCCCAAGTATTGGCAACATGAATATCACATCCACTGCCGCCAGAGAACATCTTACTTGGACCTCTGCCTCATCTTTCTCCTTTTGCGCTTCAACCTATGTAACGAATTGAATTGAAACATGAATAAAAACACGTGGACACTAAACAAGGCTTAACAAGCATGAGTGCTAACCTGCGCATGCGCTTCTTCCGCCACTGCGCAAGAGGGAAACACATGTTTAAAAAAAGACTTTATAAACATTTAACTACTTCCTAACCACGTACATTAAAAAAGTAGAGATTACATTATGCGGTGCACATGGAAATTGCACACTACAGCCCTAACATTTTGCACACGCTCTTCTAGCTAGCTAGCTACTGGCAAGCAAACGTTAGCACCATAACAAATATTCAGACATAAATGGGGCGAATATACATACTTTGGCTCTCATGGCGAAGGGTTAGTCTGAAAAGAGTCAGATACGAGTGCAAGATTAGTTCGATTACTTAAACAAATGGAGGATTACCTCGGATTCTAGTAGCAAAACATTTACTAAATAACAGGACGGGGTGTTGTGGCTGACGTCATAAAAACGCGACATTTTAAACAAGTAGGAATTAACCTTCACGGAGCGCTGCAACATGGGGACTTGAGTCCAATGTTATTGACAGCGGTACTTAGGAACTACTGATGCCCACTCACAGCAAAGCACATTATTCGAACCCTGAACCTCTCGACTGGACCCAAAATCGGGACTTATTCATGTACATGTTGCCTTAAATGACAGCGCTCATAACACACACGCTTCTCGCTCCAAAAGGGTGGAGTGCTACCTCCTGTGTCAAGGATGAGATTGTACCTTACATGGAGTTTAACGACCTTGGGGTCTTGGTCACGAAGGATGGAACACAAGATTGACAGGTGCCTGTCAATCTACTTTCCTACCTTACCACGAGTTTTCTCTGTAGTATGGCTGGGCTCTCCCTTAAAAATAAGGTGAGAAGCACTGTCATCCGCGAGAAACTCAGAGTACAACCGCTACTCTTCCGCATTGAGGAGTCAGATGAGGTGGCTCGAGCATCTGGTCAGGATTCTTCCCAGACGCCTCCCCAGGGAGGTGTTCAGACCACGTCAAAACCAGTAGGAGGCCTCGAGGAAGAGGAGAGACTATTAACTGTCTCTTAACTGGCCCTGGGAACACCTCAGGATCTGCTAGGAGGAGCTGGACCAAGTGGCTGGGGAGAGGCAGGTCTGGGTTTCCCTGCTTAGGCCACTGCCCCCGCGACCTGACCTCAGATAAGTGAAAGAAGATGGATTGATAAAACACGCATGTCAGAAGGCTTTTTAATCATTCCAAAAATAGTCTCTGAAACGGTTTAGTTTTTACAAAATAACCCATGAAGACTTATGTAAACACAGAATATCAGGCCCACATGCACAACCCATGCTGGGTTGTTTCAGCCTCAGCTCATCTAGTCATATGGTCGTAATGTCAGCAGAGTATCTATGATGCCTCGCAGTATACTACACAGTAGGTGTATACAAACCAAAGAAAGATCTGTATTTTGCTTACTGTGTGTGTCATAACTATAATTTGTGTTAAAGTAGTTGCTTGATGACTGAAGACTCTAAAAACAATACCACACAATTAGCTGAAGTCTCATTTGCCTTGGCCTCAGGTCAGGGACGCTACCTGTGAGCGCCACACAATCTCACCAACATATTTACTATCCTTGGCAGCTTAGTCAAGCTCATTTTATTTGACAATATTGCTTCAATGCATTTACTGTGGCAAAGTGGGATGAAGGCTCAAGGTCAATGGTAATGTTCCTGTAAGAAATAGCTTTATTAACACCTACACATAATAAACCCCATAATGAGTTGTATCCACCGTTTGAGACCAAAGCTGCTTCAAGGACAGTACGATTTACCCAAGAGATGTACCAGGTGTGTTTTAGTTGAAGTGAAAATTTAGTAGCGGCATCATCCCAGACTGACTGACATGTTAGATTTTGGAAGTGTATGGGAGCAGCTTTGCCCCTAGTGCGCCGGACAGTCGGGACAGAATCCTTTTCTGATGTCTGTTCTTGGGATGCGTCACAAATTGCTGGCTGAGGCACTTTATTCTGCAGCTTCAGTTTCCATAGCGTGTCCTGCCGCATTCTCCACAGTCTTTGAGGCCTTGATGAAAGGGGGGAAATGAATTTAAATCAAAACAAGGAGCATCGATGAGCTATATCAAACTACTCTACTGCACCTTCTTTTTCTTTTTCTTTTGGGTCTTACGGCTGGCTGAGCTTTGAAGCAATGCCTTAATTAAGAGGGAAGAGAAGGAAATGACTTTCATAACCTCATGAAGACCAGGACACAGTACGTCAACACTTAATATCTTTGAAAATGCGCACTCAGTGCCTTATGGCAGCCCAATAGTCAGGCATCATCTTCGCTGGCAAAGGATGCTCATTCATCAAATGCTTCTTACCTTCAAATCCGGGTCTTCTACCTCATGCTCAGATTTGTACAATTCGGGTTCATAGAGGCTGTTTGTAATTCGCAGTGGTCCATTGGCCATGAGCAACACTGTGAACTTGAACTGAGCAACAAACTCACCTGGACATAAAAAGGATCCAGGTTAGTTAGTGTGGACAGAATTATTTAAAAGGGCGATAAAAGCAAGATGGCTGCTCACCCTCCTTCTCCTGCAGAACATTGAATGGCTGCAGCAAATCATGTTTGGCACACTCCACCACACCCAGCCTGGCTTTTCCCTCATCCTCAAATGCTCTGAGGCAATACAGAAGTGCAGAGAAATCCGAAGGAGAACATTTGGAATATGGAACTTTAGAAATACAATGGAAACTGCAAAGTCAGCCCTAAAGGGCATACAAAAACTTAGAAATAGAAAGGTATGTGTGATGTTTGTGAGACTTAAGTATACTGCCTGATAATGAGCATCTCAATTCTAGGTTTCCAAAGCGGGGTACATGCACCCCCAAGGGTATGCAAATTATAGTACGTGAACAAAATTGAATGTATGTTTAATATTTTCAGTTGATCAAGATAAAAAGGTGTACATGTTTCAAGTGTGCAGGAGTAGGGGGTACATGACTTCAGGTCAAATGTCCATCATAGCTGCTCAGTATCAGTATAGAATGTATTCGACCTTAAGTCAAACACACGTTTGACAAGTTTTTGGCCCAGTACAGTACATATTTGGCTCCCCCGCCCGCAGTTAAAAAATGCCACACATGGCTTTGTGTTTAGTGCAAATATGATGCATGGACAGTCATTCAGTCCATGCATCTCTGTCCTCAAAACAACACGGTTAACTCAACAATAATAATACATAATAAATAAAGGAGAATGGAATGCATGTCACAAAGTCAGCTGCATGTTGCATCCTCACAACACATTGTTATTTCCAGATTTGATTCCTTCTTTTGTTTATTCTTGAATAAAGAAAATTGACCAGTGTCATGCAAAGCATCGTGGGAAACCCAAGCATGTTTTATGTAGTAAAACAAAAGATTTATATAACATTTTCTAAAAAAAAGTTACCTCAGAGTGAACGCCATTGTATCAAAGCGTCTCTCCATCTCACTGAAGAATACCCGAGAGGTCTTCATCTTTAATCCATACACCTTGTTGGGGTCTCGTTTGTAAACTGTGGTCCTCACACCGCCATCCTTTGCCTGATTTTCAAAATACAGCATTTCATTTATTTATTTTTACACACTGGCACTTTAAAAAAGAACTAATGTGGATTTATTTAAAATGTTGGACTAACCTTGCCCTCTCCAGTGCTGACAAGCACATCCACTGCATAAACTTCATGAACCTCAAACTCAGCCTTCTCATGGTCCTTCCTACAACAACACACAAAGTAATCTACTAGTGGGTGGGGAGCGGGGTTACAAAATTTAAATATTTTCCATTCCTGACAGTTACTAATGATCATTTCTGTTGAGGTACCAAATGCAGTGGTATGGAACATACAGATAGTGCTAGACCAGGAGTCGGCAAACTTTTATTGTGTCTTCCTCTTTCAGTAAAAAATAAAAATAAAAATGTTCGAGAGCCGCAAAACATTACAGAACTTATAAACTTGTAAAAATTGTAATCTTTTGTAATTTTACCTGTTAGAACCAGAGAATTCAACAAACAAAAGTGCGGCTACACGTGTAGACCTACTCCGAACTAATTTAAAGACTGAAGTGATTTGTGTAAAATAAAAAAACAAATTAGCCAACTTTAGGATAAAAAAAAGCCAATCAGTGTTCATATATCTGCATATTAGCGTTGTTTGCTCAATACCATTTATTCCTGCACTGAATTCCCATCAATAACCAATCTATTGATCCTGTTCTTGACTGTTTTTGCTAAGATAGACATTCTTTTATTTTCTGAATAATTTCCTGTTTTTTTTAACTAGGAGAATAGATGCTCTAATATTTAACTGTGAATGGCTTACCATTTCATGTACTGCCTACAGTATTGTTGCCAACTTGGCGAGTTTCTCGCTAAATCTGGACTTTCCAAACCTTTTCCAATTTTTTCAAAATGACTAGAGAAAAATGTCTTCACCAAAATAGTCTTAATTGACAGTCCCTAGAAAAACAACCAGCGGTTAGAGCAGCACTTTCCCGTGCGAGCTCGCTGTATCATGAGAGAGTATAGTCCGGGCACAGTGATGGAAGACTACCGGTGTAGCTATGGACCTGAATATCCAACATCTATTTTTACCACGCTAGCAATCTGGCGGCGTTATAACCATGACCCGCCGTTGTATTTGCAGACAAAAGTGAAAGCACTTATTGTTCCGAGCTGTAAGTGCGCAGTCAGTCAACTGCCGTTGCACATAAACTGCGTCTCCTGGAGTCACCACCGTGGCAATTAGCGTGTCATGGGTTGTGAGCACATAGCACTACAGCACACTTCTCGTTATAAAACATATTGCTATGCTCCCGTTAATTACATTGTTTTATATTACTGCGCACTAATTTGTTTCAGAATCAACTCAAAACTCCTTCACCTTTTTTTTCCCTCTCCCACGCAAACTCACTGCACACACCAGTCGAGATGCTTTCACTGACTTGCGAGTCAGATATTTCAAATTATTTTGGAAAACGCACAATTCCCTTACTTCGGTGTTTTAAAAAAAATCACCGCACTTATAGTGTAGGGAGCCGCAACAAGGAGGATAAAGAACCGCGGGTTGCGACCCCTGTGCTAGACTAACTGCACTTTGTTCACTGATGGACAAAGAATGGTTACTTATGTCAATAGCAATAGAACGGAAAGAACACAAACAATGCATTTTCACAAACAAAGCTTCATTGTTGTCCAGTGCTTGCTTTGTTGAACTGTCGCTATTTACATTGCTGACAGAGGTATCATCATATCCGCCCTTACCCCCAGTCAAAATGTAAGCCAAATCTACGTGAGGCTAAACTGCCATGTGTCAAGCTGAGAGGTCCTGTAACAAAATTACGGATGGAAATGTGGCTTGTGTTCACCCACTTTTGCTGGTCTGTTGGATTCTGGATAATCGTTTTTTCTCCATCTATGACATGCTGTTTGAGTTGATGGGACAGCAAGCCTGAAAACAAACAAGACAAATTAAGTGTACACCCACCCACACACAATTTTGACTGAGGCAAGCAATCAGACACCTACCTTCAATTGGTGAGCACTTGAATGACTTTGCAATCTTGTTCCATGCCTCTGTGACCTGTGTGTTCTAAGGAGAAAAAAAGACTGATTAGATGAAGCAGAAACTGCAAAACTGTGACCATATCATGGGTTATGGTGGGAGAATGTAACCTGGTTTCCTGGCTTGACAAGACGTACAGCAGCCTCGGCACACAGATGAGCTGCCGTGATGACGTCAGCCTTGCGGCCTGTCAGGGGCTTATCCTGCAGAGACACACAAATATATACATAGAAGTTGAGCTAGGTGGTCATGCTGTAAGTAACAATGGTTTTAGGTCAATTCGGTCTATTCATTATTGTTTTACCTTGGTCACACCAACCACAAAGCTATGGGCCACATTGGAGATGAAACCATCCACATGGACACCCAGATCACTGAACAAACGCAGAAGAAAAAACATGAGCAACATTTGAAATCATTGTAAAAACATTTCAATGATATAATGCTCAGCTGTTTCAGCAGCTTACACTTTGACAAGGTCCCCATCCTTGAGGAGGATGTCAGGGTCGCTCTTGAGTGGGGAGTGGTGGCACACACAGTTATTAACCGACACACACGTCGGAAAGGCGATACCTGAAAGAGAGGCAGAATATTTGAGGCAAGAATGTGATGCCACCTTGATATACAAACACTTATACAAGATCCAAACCTTTCTTCATCTCCTTTTCCTTCTTGAAGATTTTCCCAATTTCTGTCACAATGAAAGCGTCTCCCTTTTCACACAGACTGAGCACGGTGACACCAGAAGTGGCTGCTGCAACCACCATCTTTAGGGCCTCTGAGGGATAATATGAAAATATATTACATTTAAATGGACTGCACAGGGCAGGATAATTTAAAAGTAAAACCTAGACTGTTATTCCAAATCTCCCCAATGAAGCTTTCAGGGTGGCTTGTGACATCAATGCAGCATTACAACATCTGGTTAATGAGGAAAAAAAGTCCAAAATTTTAGAATGAGCAGGGGGAAAAAAGAATGTGGGGAGTGTAATGCTGTACAGTTAAATATAGTTAAAAATAAAATCCCACGTCACATAATATACTTTGCAATTGTTCTCATAATCTGCATTTATTTAAAATAGGCCATAGGCTGCAAATGGCCATCAAGCCCCACTTTGGACTGATTTAGAAATTTACATTGTGAGGTTGTACACAGCACAGTTGCTAAATAAGCCAAAAATGGTCCTTCCTTTTTACATCAAATGCATGATCAAACAGAAATTCACCAACCACAACAGAAACACCTTCATTACATTTTCTTTTCATTGTGTATTAAAATCCATGTGAAAACAATGTATTACCAGTTCCAAATATCCATGTCACACACTTGCTTACCAGTAATTAACCCATTTTGGAGAAAAAAACATGGCATTCTGAATTTTACTTTAAAAAAACATATACATACATACATATCATGTTGAGAGTAATTTGTGCAATGCTGTGATCTAGTTTGAAATCACATTTGGGCTACTCACCAAATGAGTAACTAACTATAAACGACTATTAACTTACTATAACGACAGCGTAAGCCTTTGACACTGTTAGCTATTCGTACGCCTTCCTTCTAGTCTCTATTGCTGGGTCCACACCTTTATCATGCCAATACCTGTTAGCACGAGCGCTAACTGACGCTTGCCATTACTCGGTCGCTTAGCGCACAGCTAGCTATTGCTAATGAAGCAATAACGTGGCGTTGAAATACTTGTCACATATCACAAAAACCTCTTCTCAAACGTGTAGCCGTGTGCAGTCGTGGTTGGTTTTGAGGAGAAAAGTGCTTAGTAAAAAGCAACATGGTTGTCCATGCCGTGGCACATGGCACAGCAGCTGCTGGGCTAGCTAACATGAGATGGACGGTGACATCAGTCCGCCGAGCTGACATTTAACTCTACAACCACTTACGGTTAGCAATCTCCGCTCCCATCTTATACTTGGTAACCACCAAATCGTCGGCGACGGTCTGCTCTTCGGTCTCTTCATCAGCAGACATGTTGACAGTGTGTCCGAGAAGGCAGAGTAACTTTTGCAATTCAACCCGGCGAGTTTCTGGCTGCACCGCGCCGCTCGCTCTCACCGCCCGCCAGTCTTCTGCAACCAGCCTACCCACACTAGACCCCGCCCTCTAACAAAGATGCTGTATAAGCAAGTCAAGTCGAGACGGTTCACGTCGTCGGTAACATTCCGTCCTTGTTATTCGTTGGCGTGCACACATTGGGATGCATCAACCTGGATTCGGTTGCTCACGTGTCGACGGGGATGAACGCGCAGTAACGTCCGTCAACGTTGAATGATCCAAAATTAAAACACACAAATACCGTTAAACATACACAACGCGAAAATGAAAAAAATGCTCATTAAATATCGAAAACGCTAAAATAGCTCCAAAGCAGAATGTTTTCACCTCCGTGTTTGACAGCGAGGATTGTGTTTTAGATGGGTACGTTGCAGTGGGATCAGCATCTGAGAAAACGCAACGCTGACATTGCCAAGAAAGCACGAGACTTGAGGAAGCAGGGAAAGATACAAAGTACTTGGAGCACCAATGGGAAAATATACATCAAACTACATGGAGGTCCAGGATAAGCAGGAGTGCTGGTTGTCAAATATATCAACGATCTAGATATGTACTAAACATCATATAATCATGACAATAAAGATAAAAGAGGATACAACGCACAAAAACAGTAAGATTACATTCAATAATACAAACATTGATATTAACGTTGAAAGAGCACGCTCAACAAAGTATTAAAATCAGGAACTCATGTACTTACATTTAATGACACTCACAGTACAACACCAAGACAGCAAGATGTTGATCCGGAAATCAACAGGGAAAGAGGGAATGAAAGAGGAGGAAAAAAATGATTTTTTTTTTAAAGAAAAAAATGATATATGCATGTATGTGTATGTATGTAGTATATATATATGTATGTATGTATGTATGTATGTATGTATACATATGAATGTATGTGTGTATGCATGTATATACACAGTATGTATGAGTATGTATTAGCAAATCATGTGAGAAGGGGGTAGGATTAAATAAACTCTGCTTCTTCCTACTCCTTTTCAGACATGTAGGACTGAGGAATGTAACATGATTCTTGTACAATGTATGCATGTTCCAAACAAATTAAACCAAACTCTTGCGTTGCCAGCAATGAGAGGCGACAGGGTGGCAATTCTTGTTGCCCCCCAGCTCCAAGCCTGTACGTTGGTGTTCAACCCGATGAACGGGAGGGTAGCTTCTCTCTGCCTTCGGGTGGAGGGACGGGTTTTGACTGTTGTTTGCACTTGTGCGCCAAACGGCAGTTGAAAATACCACCCTTTTTTTTGATTCCTTAGAGGGAGTGCTGGAACGTGCTCCCTCTGGGAATTCTGTTGTTCTCCTTGGGGACTTCAACGCTCATGTTGGCAACAACAATGAGACCTGGAGAGGCGTGATTGGGAGGAACGGCCCCATTGATCTGAACCCGAGCGGGGTTTTGTTCCTGGACTTCTGTGCTTGTCACAGATTGTCTACAACGAACACCATTATGCCGTAGTTCGATGATTGACTTTGTGGTTGTGTCGTCTGACTTGCGGCCACATGTTTTGGAGACTCGGATGAAGAGAGAGGCGGAGCTGTCAACTGATCACCACCTGGTGGTGAGTTGGTTCCGATGGCGGATGCCAGTCAGACGTGGCAGACCCAAACGCATTGTGAGGGTCTGCTGGGAATGTCTGGCAAAGTCCCCTGTCAGAAGGAATTTAAACTCCCACCTCCGGGAGAGCTTCGACCATGTTCCAAGGGAGGCAGCGAACATTGAGTCCATGAGAGTGGGCCATGTCTTGTGCCTACATTGTTGAGGCGGTCGATCGGAGCTGCGGCCATAAGTTGGTTGGGCCGTGTCGTGGCGGTAATCCCAGAACCCAATGGTGGACAGAAGCGGTGAGGGATGCCGTCAAGCTGAAGAAGGAATCCTATCGAGCCTTTAAGGACCGTGGGACTCCGGAAGCAGAGACAGTTATCGGAGGGCCAAGCAGTCTGTGGCTCTGTCGGTCACTGAGGCAAAAACTTGGACATGGGAAGAGTTCGGAGAGGCGATGGAAAATGACTTCCGGATGGCTTTAAAGAGATTCCGGACCACCATCTGCCGTCTCAGGAGGGGGAAGCAGTGCACAGTCAACACCCTGTATGGTGGGGTTGGTGTACTGCTGACCTCGCCTCGAGATGTTGTAGACCGGTGGAAGAAATACTTTGGAGACTTCCTCAATCTTACCGACACGTCTTCCACTATCTCTGGGGCTGAGGTCACCAAAGTGGTCAAAAGGCTCCTTGGTGGCAGGGCCCCGGGGTTGGATGAATTTGGCCCGGAGTTCCTTAAGGCCCTGGATGCTGTGGGCGTGTCTTGGTTGACACGACTCTGCAGCATTGCGTGGACATCGGGGGAGGTGCACTTGGATTGGCAGACCGGGGTGGTGGTCCCGCTTTTTAAGAAAGGGGACCGGAGGATGTGTTCTAACTATCATGGGATCACACTCCTCAGCCTTTCCATTAAGGTCTATTAAAGGGTTCTGGAGAGGAGGACCTGCCGGATAGTAGGAGATAGGAGCAGTGTAGTTTTCGTCCTGGTCGTGGAATTATGCACCAGCTCTATACTCTTTGCAGGGTCCTCGAGGGAGCATGGGAGTTTGCCCAACCCCAATACATGTGTTTTATAGACTTGGAGAAGGCATTTGACCATGTCCCTCGGGGAGTACTGTGGGAAGTGACTGCTAATCGGTATCGGAACACCTAATTCAGGCGGTTTGTTCTCTGTCTGACCGGTGTCAGTGTTTGGTTCGCATTGCCGGCAATAAGTCGGGCCCGTTTCCAGTGAGGGTTGGACTCCGGCAGGGCTGCCCTTTGTCACCGATTCTGTTCATTACTTTGATGGACAGAATTTCTAGGCGCAGCCAGGGCGTCGAGGGGTTCCGTTTTGGTGGCCGCCGGATTGGGTATCTTCTCTCTTTTTTGTGGATAATGTTGTCCTGTTGGCTTCATCAAGCCAACTCTCGCTGGATCGGTTCACAGCTGAGTGTGACGGCGGCTGAGATGAGAATCAGCACATCCAAGTCCGAGTCCATGGTCCTCACCCGGAAAAGGGTGGAGTGCCATCTCCGGGTCGGGGATGAGATCCTGCCCCAAGTGTAGGAGTTTAAGTATCTCGGGCTCCTGGGAACGCCTCGGGATCCGCCGGGAGCAGTTGGACGAAGTGGCCGGGGAGAGGGATGTCTGGGCTTCCCTGCTTAGGCTGCTGCCCCCGCGACCTGACCTCGGTTAAGCAGATGAAAATGGATGGATGGAATATTGGACAAGGCTGTAAGTGTATATTGTTTGGGACTCCCACACAATATAGCTTTAAGCTAATTTGTTTCTCTGAGTGATTCATGACAAGTCAGTGATGATGATATAAATTATACTCTAATATATTATATATATTATATCAAATGTATGAAAAAGACTCGAATAATATTGCATTGTGTAAATACGTCCAGTTAAATATCGATGTAATAGTACATCTGATAAGTACTTTTAAGTCAAATTTCTGTTGTTATTCTGTTGACATAACCAGATTTTTTTGAAAATCTACTTCCTGCAATGGTAATTATTGGTTTAGTGGAATGGTAATTAATGTGTGGTCCTGCCCACATTTATTTGGGTTATTTCAGGTTATTTTGTTACTGTTTAATTGTATACATATTGAATCATATAATAATAATAATAATAGTAATTGTTCAAAAGGTTTAAGTTACTTTTTCCTGAACCCTTTGAACGCCTCGGCATCCCATAACAGTCCTCTCTGCTCCATATGGTATGGCTCCACCCACCTCTATTGAGCACAGTTCCTGTGCGATTACCATCGTCATCAGTCTGCAGGTGGCAGCCATCGATGGAACAGCGAGCGACTGTCCCTTCCTTCTGAGTACAGTTGTTTTCCATGTGCACAGTCACCTTAACAATGTTTATGCATCCATCAGAATAAACCATAAACCATCTTAACCCACGTCAATCATCATAACCATCAACAACAATAAAGAGTGGCTTGAGTGTAACGGACGTCTCCTATCATTGTTCTGGCCGGACAACCTGGGGAGATTGAATATTCAAATCAGTTGCATTATACAGTCCTCTGGAGGTCACAAGTTTGGAAGATACCAACACCTCTTTTACAGTAATATTAATGTTGCTTGTTAAAACTTAATAACAATGGAAAATAGAAAAAATTTATTTTTTAGATTTTTGTCTTGTCCAGCATCATAACAGCTGAATGGGAGTCAAGCTGCCTTTAAATGCTGAGCAAAATTTCTTTGCCAAGGGAGACTTCATAATCCAAATGAGTCTCCCTTGACATTTGACTGGCATCGGGCCATCCGGCGGGACCCCTGGAGGAGTCCCGCCGGCGACCCACCACCTGTCCTCCTGCCGCCCTTCCCTTTTTTGTGACTTTGGACTTTGGGACGTCTGGGATCCGTCCTTGAGGGGGGGGGGGACTGTCATGCTCCGGGTGTTTATTGGCGTGACAGTATGTTTAAGGTGTGTTATTAGGCCTGTGTTGTGGTTATTTCCTATTTTTCGTATGTTTTTCCCTGCCTTTCCTGATTTGTCATTTCTGAAAATTCTGAAAATGAGCTGCATTCATCTTTATTAAAAAGCTTTTTCCTGACCTGTTTGGCAGCCTGCTCTCCGCATCCTCTGGGTCGATTACACTATGCCAAGAAGACCCCGTGACAACTTAAGATCAAATATTTAACAACTTAGTATTTTGTGACCTCCACTGTCTTGGTTTTAGCTTGTTTAATATAAAAAGTATAAATAAATAAAATACAATTTCATACAATGAAATACACTTACAGTAAATGCAATTATGTGTATGGTCAAAGATCCTTTGAAGGGGCAGTCGATAACAAACGTACGGAGTTGAGTTAATTATCTCTGGTCTACTCTTCATTTATTCAACAATTCACACATAAGTTAAGAAGAAATAAAAGGAAGTCAATGTGTACTTGTTTTATTTAAACACACGACAATATAAAAACTGTTTTACATAAATCAATTGCCAAAACAAAAATGACACATATACAAAACAATGGCAGTTATTCATGCAATAAAAAAATTTACAAAATGCATCTTTACATACATGCCTCGTCATCATTCCGTGGTTGTTCTCCACCTCCTAGTCCCAAAGTTCTTGATGCTTTGAGAAAAATGTTGAACAATATTGCAAAGCAAAACACATCCAGGAGACAGATATGTTTATGGCTGCAACAATTGGAGCGTGCAAGTCCCAGTCCACATGATTAAGTACGCACAGCATCTGGCTTGAGGAACAGTCTGCTGTGCCAGTAGTCAGGGTTGTCAAATGACGAGCTGCTGCCTGGTTCGCCCATTCCAGCGCACACCTTGATGTATCCCCCGATGCCTGCACACCTGCTTCCACCCTTCTCACCCTTCACTGGGAGGTTCTGGTAGTCTGCCTGCTCCCACCCACTGGGTAATTCTTCAAATGTGGCCATCTCCTCATAGTCTTTCTCTCCTTTGTCTGTGAGTACACATGGCATGTAAAAACTTTGATTCCCCTCAAGTGTTTGTTGTTTATTTGTGTCTTCATCTCCTAATTGGCTCCCTTCTTTCTCAGCTGTTTCTTTTAGCTCTGCTGCAAATGTTTCGTGTCTCTCCAGTGGCAGCTCCTCTTCCTCTGTGGAGTCAGAGCGTCTGATGTCCATGTATTCATACCTGACTTTTACCTGTGGTACCTGCACACAGTCCTCCATAGCTTGGATTTGCTTGTCAATACTGAGATGATGTTTCTCAGTGGAGTGGTTTTTGGCCCCACAGTCCTCATTTACCTGCTGACCCTCTACAACTGCAATCGGTATCAGAGTGTCCTCATTGGCCATGTCCTCCTCTGGTAACAGAGTCTTGACAACTGGAGAAGGCACCGGTGAGGATCTGTGAGTCCCCAATGGGGCGTCATTCTGTGAGGAGACGGCTCTAGTGGAGTGATTTTGGCTCATCACCTCATAGTCCATGGGTGTGTTGTTCACCAAGAGTGGCAGATTAATCTTTGTTAACCTTGACGTTCTCTGCCCAGAGTAGTTGACTTTGCAGGCTGTGAGCCATGACACAAGAAAATGGAGAATGTGAAACAAATGATGTTCACGCTCTATCTGGTTGTTTGGATACTTTACCTCTTTGAGGAGTGCCGAGTGACCCAGGAAGAACGTAACCATAGGGGTCCACCTCCTCCTCCGCCGCTTGCTCCTCACCTGCCATCCACACCTTGTATGAGGATGGACTTGATGCTGTTGAAAGCTTCCTGTGCCGGCTGATGGGTACACGGGGAGGACCTCTTTCGGAGCCAAGCCGAACCCTGTGAGGAGCACTTGGAGTCCTTAAGCCATATTCACGCCACTCTGGCTCCCTACCACTCCCCCTGACCTCTGACCTCTCCGGCAATGTTGTCACAGAGCTCCGACGGGACTTCTGGAACCAAAACTTAAACGAAAAAGTAAATTGTAAAGGTGGTGTTGTATGTGAAATCCTTGTATGCCAATGCATGTTAACAACATTTTCTCATATGAATGTTTTGGAACTCATTAAAAAAATGCAAGCACTATAATGCATCTCAACTGGTGGGTCGTGGATTCGTTTCAGTCCTAATTTTGCGCCTTTTATGCTGAAGGGGATTTTTTATGCAGCGGCACGTTGACTATGAATACTCCTGTGGGCGGCGACAACACCCTGTAGTGCTTTTTGAAACCCACAACAGTACACCGGAACCTCGGCTAGCGTCCGCTCTGGATCACGTGTTTTTCGGGAATACAAAAATGTATGCCACGCGTTTGCACGCATTGTCCGGTAAGTGTACAATATCGCACGCGTCTTGTCATGTTGTTAACACACTGCGTGAGTCCAGCGTATTGTTAATGTATTCTTTTCGGAAGACGTCCTTCCTCGTTAGCATCCTGTTAGCTAGCCATCAACATGGCAACAGGAGTCAGAAGTGAGTACGTTACGTCTCGTACATCATCAGAGGTTGACTCTCAAAAAGACTTTTCTACAATGGCTGAAACAATCCTACATGCCTATAAATGATGATTGAAAGGAATAAATGAACATTTAAAGCTACTCTTACCTTCACTGTTGCCAGTGAGTGTGGCGGCTTCCATGTTTTGTTTATCTCTTTCATTCATCAATTACAATATACAGTATGTATTTATATGCATTTCAAATTGTTTTCTGCATGTAAAACTATCGGGAAACTATAAAAACGCATTTTGTGTTAACATGTCCGTTTCGGTCTGAGTCAGACCTGCTGGAAAAAATGAATGGCGCTAGCCGAGGTTCCATTGTAGTCTACTGCTATTAAGATGTCCTGTCACTTGTTAAGACTTAGAAAGTAAGTATTTTATACTTCTTATATATCAGTTGTTCAAGTAGAATGTGCATCTTAGTTTAATTCTTATTTTGGGAGGTGCAATTCAAATTTGCTAGCGAAATCGCTAATGCTAGCTAGCGTGTATAGGATTGTCCTTGTAAATTAGCATCAAGCTAGTGCATTTGTTTAAATGCATTTTATTTATGTTGAATGTCACAGACAAACTATTTTGTGTCTTGTGGTTTATGTCTGTATGTTTGGTTTTACAGTGCTTCAAGTAAAGGCTCCTAAATGGATCCTGTTATTGAGAACCAAATGCTGTTTGTTAAAATAATTTTGAAGTTTGAGGATGAAAACGACTTGTTACTGAAAAATGTGCATTTTTGCTACCTAAAATTCATACACTTAAACGTCACTTGAGTTGAAAAAATGTCCACAGTTTGTCATTATGGTGTGATGGTAGGTCCTGCAGCCAAACCAGTTGGGAACCACTGCTATCATGGATTTGAACAGATGTTTTTCCAGCCAACATGAACCCCACAGTGACACTGCAAGGTACTACAAATACAAGAGCACACCTCCTCAGCCCTCCATCAGGGATTAAGACTGTGTCCTGCAGGTGGCAGCAAAGTCACACTTTCCACAATGACAAGAAGATCAGCAACCAAATGTGATGTTTCTTTTTTGGCCCATGCCACCCCTTTACACAATGTTTAATATTTTTTGCTACGCTAATAACAAAAACACAATGTCAAATTTCAAAGTATTATTTGTTCATTTATTAAATTTCTATATTGCTTGGTATGCTGGAGTCTATCTTAGATGGTAGCCAGCCAATCGCATTAGAAATTATAATTTTTTTTCCAAATCAAATCTTGCCATAACACACAAACATGTTGAACAGGCTGCGTTTTTACTGGGAAAATTGTATATTTTTTTGGTTCTTTTCACGCATCCATTCATTTTCTATGCTGCTCGCTCGTCGTAGGGGTGTACTGGAGCCTATCCCAGCTGACTTTAGACGTACTTCTGGGTAATTTAGAATCTCACTTATCCTAACATGCATATGTTTGGGTGCCGCACGGTGGCTGAGTTGATAGCTTGTTGGTCTCACATCCAGGGGATTGAGGGTTCGAATTTCTGTGTGGAGTTTGCATGTGTGTGGGTTCTCTCCGGGTACTCCGGTTTCCTCCCACATTCCAAAAACATGCATGTCAGGTTAATTGGCGACTCTAAATTGTCCATTAGAGTGTGAATGGTTGTATGTCTGCCCTGCGATTGACTGGCGACCAGTCCAGGGTGTACCTCGCCCCCCGCCCGAAGTCAGCTGGGATAGGCTCCAGCATACCCGTGACCCTAATGAGGATAAGCGGTATAGAAAACCCACGTATGCACGGGAAGTACATGCAAAGTCAACCAAACGGAGACTCGTACCCAGATCTTCCAGATCTCCTGACTGTTTGAAAAAATATGCTAAAAATTACGCCACCCTACTGTGATAATATCAGATCAGCTTGTTTTATTTTTGTATATTCATCTATAACACTTTTTAGCAGGCACTTTTATTAGTATTACTAGTGTATATTCTTCAGGTAAAGTACTATACAGCTGGTTTTGCAGTGTAGATTTACTGAACACTGAAAATGACATGGATGTGTGCATTTGTGTGTGTGTGTGTGTGTGTGCGTGTGTGTGTATTACACCTGGCAATTGCTTTCTACGGGACTTGGAGTCATCGGTAGGTATCCAACAGGGCCGGCTTGAGAGGCACCTCTCTACAAATCAGAGGACAAAATGGTTAATTGACTCTGATAATGATAACTGTAGGCCAAAAGAAAATGCATTCAGTTACCCGGTAGGAATTAATCCTGGAGCGAGAGAGGCTCCATGATGGTGAGTGTTGCAGAGGAGGTGTGGCTAAACCTTCCTGCAATCCTTCTTCATCTTCATTGACCAAATCTGGGTCAAGCAGTTCTTGCTCGGAATCTCTGCGATGTACATCTTGTCCTTCCATCTGCAAAATAACACAATGAAGTAAAACTGTTAGTGTTCAAGCGAAAGGAAGTATTTTAGTTATGACTAGCTCACCTTGATGACGAGATACCTTGGTGGGTCTCTTGCCATGCGTATAAAGTCACTTGCCAGCTCTTTGAAGGTGGGCCTTATGCTTTCATCAATCATCCAACCTGAAAAGGAAACACCTCTGTTTAACAACCTGGTTGTGAAAGTGTGTGTGTGCAAAGGCTCACTGTGGTGTCACTTACATTTGACCATGACCATGTAGACATCTATGGTGCAGATCTGAGGTTGTGACAAACGTTCACCCTTCTCCAACAGGCCCGGCACTTCCTGTGGCTGAACGGAACCGTAAGGCTCTGCCCCAAATGACATCATCTCCCACACTGTCACTCCTTTTAGAAATAAGAGAGAGACATTAATACTCAAAACTCAAGAATATACTGGTCTTTACTAACAGAAAGCATCTTACCATAACTCCAGACATCACTTTGATGGGTGTATCTTCGAAACAAGATGCTTTCAAGAGCCATCCATTTGATCGGCGTCTGCATTAGTTACGGGGAATTAGCTCAACTTGACGCAGTGCATGATAACAAAATATACAACAAAGTCAACCTTGTTGTCGTTGTAGACAAATTTCTTGTCATCAGGATAAAGGAGGGCAGCTACACCGTAGTCAGATATCTGAACTTGGTAGTTGTTCTTCAGCAGGATGTTCTGTGCTGCCAGGTTCCTATGCACCACACGGTGTTCCTCCAGGTAGTACATACCCTGAGACACAAACATGTCAACACTCGGCTACATGGCTGACAATTTCCACTCTTTAAAAAAATCTGTTACTCCACATCTACTCACTTTGGCAATCTGCACACACCAGTTGAGCAGGCGTTGGGGGCCCAGGCTGTTCCTGTGCTGCTTGATGTGCTCTAATAAGGACCCCAATGAGCTCAGCTGAGTCACCAGCTGCAGACTGGACCCTGGACATATTCCCAGAAGCCTCACAATGTAGGGGTGGTCCAGGCTGCCCATCGAGAGCATGTGCTGTGTGGAAATGGAACAATGAAGTCCTACTTCCCTAGTCCCTTGTTTAAGATAGTCAGATGCTCACATTGGTTAACTCAGTGAAGGTCTGACGACCTGAGCTGTCCTGAATGGTCTTGATGGCCACCGGGATCTTTACTGTCTCTCCTTCGGGAGTCCAAAACCCCTTTAGAGCAGAAACATGTAGAGGTGAAATAAAATGTACGTCCCATCGCTCACTTGTTATTCAAAAACTCAACTAATTCAATGATACCCTGTGCACGGTGCCAAAAACACCCGACCCGAGGACTTTGACCTTTTTAAGGTCTGATGGCTTTAGGATGTGGGCATAAACCTTGGTTCCTTTTTCCCCGGGACCCAGTGGCTCAAAACTCTGCCAAAACAGAAGCATAATCCCCACATGGACATATATTTATTGTGGGAAAAGTCTCAATAAGCATCATCCAATGTACAGTATAATCTACTGACAGAAGAGCAGTTTCAGTGGAAGATAACTATCACTGACGTACTACACTAAAAGACTGAGCAGATCATTCCTAACCCACATTATCCGGATTTTTGACAGAATAGATAGGGGGACTGATATAAACATACACAGGGCTGGACTTATTGGCTTATTAAGTATTATTTGCCTACAAATGTGCAGTGATCCTTCCTATATTTACCTATATTTATGGTCCATCCATCCATTCATTTTCTATACCACTTATCCTCATTAGGGTCGCTGGTATGCGGACTTTGCAGCAGACTTTGAGCGGGAGGCGGGGTACACCCTGGACTGGTTGCCAGTCAATCACAGGGCACATATAGACAAACAAACACTCGCACTCACATTCATACCTATGGTCAATTTAGAGTCGGCAAATAACCTAACATGCATGTTTTTGGAATGTGAGAGGAAACCGGAGTACCCACAGAAAACCCACGCACAGTAAGAACATGCAAACTCCACACAGAGATGCCCAACAGAGATTCGAACACTGAACCTCCTGACTGTGAGGCTAACATTCTACCCACTCATCCACAGTGCGGCCATTTTAATGGTCTGTTTTCTTATTTTATAATCTCTCCTATGTTGCTTTGTTTGTTTAAATGTCATTATGACATTTTTGCAGAGCTGCTGAAAATGAAAATTTTAAATGTATAAAGTATCTACCGGTATTTATCTATCTATCTATCTATCTAATGACAGCTCATGGGACTGACTCACCTCGCCACTCTCTAGGTACCTCCTCATGGCTCTCTTGCGACGGATCGCCAGGCCTCGGTGGTACAGCACGCCCAGGAAAAACAACACGAGGCAGAATATCAAGCCAGCTGGCACACCTAAAGCAATGCCTGTGATCTGGCCACTTCAGAGCAAAGAAGATGATAGGGTGGAGATGTAGGTCAAAAAGGTCAAAAATAGAGTACTGTAAAGTGAGATAATGATGTCATGATTTTGGTTTCTGCCTTTTTTCTAGCGTTACAATATTAGACACAGCTCTTAGTGAGTGTTGTGTTTTCTGCCGAGAGGTAACCAAAGCATGTGAATTTAACAAAAAATAATGTGAATTTCTGTAGACTGCTGGGAAAGAGCAGGTCGGTGTCGGGAAATGTTGCGCACATGGGAGAAGGCTGAACGTGAAATATTAATGTGAGATTTGAATGATAGTGGACTATGGACGTGAGGAACAGTTGGAACTAAGAAGATTTTATTTTGATATTGAGGTAACAGGCCTTGGAGAGCATTTACTTTGAGCCTACAAGGAGAACATCACTTTTATTGCCATTAAGTTTAAGACATCCAGTTAGTGATGCCCTGGAGACAGTCTGAAAGGGCTGTAGGGCGTGATGTTGAGGAGGGCTTGGTTGCAAGGTAGAAAAGTAAAACTAAGGGACCGAGGACTGAACCTTAGGGGACACCGTGAGTGATTGGTGAGTATGAAGATTTTACATCATGACCTTGAATAAACTGCGAACGGTTGAACCCCTATAGAGCTGTGCCAGAGACCCCAATGCAGGCTAAACAATACAGGAGGTGTAGTAGACATATGATGTGATATGAAGAGTGATGTTTCATCCATACTTCAGTAAACAACTAGTCTGTGTAACTTTATACATTTACCAACAGGGGAAGCCACTGACCTGCTGGCTGACAGTCTGACAGTCTCAAAACAATCACTGAGTTTTGGACCTGAGCATCTGTAAGACATAGATATATCACTCATAGTTTATGTTTCTGTAAGGAAGTTCACTTATGGTATAAAACACCTTGAACAGTCTGGATCTCACCCTTGGGTGCAATTTTGGTGACATGGTTCACAGTGACCTTCCTTGTTGGGATATTTGAAGATGAGTCCTCTCTGGCCATCATTCACCCCAGATGGGCAAGAGGACATGCAGTATGGACCATCACGGAGGTTGGCACACCCCACACACTCATATGCACCCTAACAGGTGGCAAATGTGTGTGAAGTTGAGCAACCTTCAATATTTCCAATTATTAGTCTGCTACAGCGTTAAGTGTTTACCGGCCCAGTGCAGCTCGACTTTCCATGCTGAGTTTTACACTCTGGATGACAAGCAACACACTCTCCGTCCGGCCTGGCAAATTCGCTTGGAGCACTTTAAAAGCAAAAGTTAGATTGGACAGAATGACTTATTAACATGCTGTATCAGCCACAACTAGTCAGAAGCGCTCATTCACTGACCCAGTATAAAAATGACAGCTGTCCACACAAGTGCCGTTTCGGCTGTAGTTCTTGCAGGAGAGACACTCGTCGGGACCTGGGCCCCAGCAACCAGAGTCTGAACACAGTGGGTCACACACATGGCCCTGTGCAACTGTAACATAGCAAAGAATCGGTTTGCAGCAATGTACAGCACAAGCAAAAAAAACATAAGGTGAAACACAGGATGCTTTACCACATTCTACCAGCGGCCTGTTGGTGTTGATGTTGTTGACTTGGACTCTATGGACTCTGAGCAACTTGGCCCAGTTCACAGTGTGGAGGTAGCACAACTTGGCATTCTGACTGATGTACACGCTGCCATCGCTGATCTCTCGAAGAGAGCGCAGACCCAGAGAGGTGAGAGTGGGGATGTGCATCACCATTAGGGAAAAGCGCCTTTAATGGACAAATCGGAGGCAGCATGTCAAGCCTATAAATTCCTTCACAAGATTGTATAGCATATTATACAAAACACAGGCACTATTTGCATTTGATTGTTTTCTGTAGTCTATTTACACCCTGCCACACACTCCATATGAGCATAAATATGAGATTAAATATGATTCGGTCATTTGAATTTTGCGGTGTTCTGTATATGCACACTGTGCATATGTATACACATATAAACATAAACATATACATTTGAATATATTTTGTATTTATAACTAACCAAAGTTTGGTTTGAAAACCATTTGCCTCCATTTCGGTATATGCTCTTCCAGAGCATCCCAAACATGCTCAACGGGTGATATGTGCCACCGCACATGGTCAGTATCCTGGCCATGGAAAAACTTTCAGCTAGGTCACACCTATGCAACATACACGCTGTCTAATCAACATATTGATATGACAATTAATAGTAATGTTAAAGTTTCAAATCCTGACATATTCTTCAGAGAAAAAAAGGTCCCACGTAACATTTGTTTGTACCTGTCATGTGTTTACTTTTACTGGACAATATTATCACTACTATTATAAACAGCATGTAATTAAAGTAGTGCTCACTGACTATAAATCATATCATGTGACACATTGAAAAAAAACACACAGAAACATAGAAGGAGGGATAAAAGCACCTCATGTAAACAAAACTTACTTATAAAGTGACCTCCCTTGAATGGTCGTGAGACTCGAAAAGACAGACAAATCACTGAGCTCTTTTGGCCAAGACTGGATGTTTAGAATATCTGATAATTAAACACAGAGCCACTGTTAAGGACCTTGAGATCATTTATATTCAGAACTTAAGCGTAGAATTATAAAGATACAGGGTACCTGTTATTTCTCTTACAGTGCGGAAAATTTCCAGTTTTTTAGGATCCAGAGGGGGGATCTTCTTAAAGTCATCGCTGTAACAATGATGTTATATGTAACATTGCCACTGGCAGAGACATTGGAATGAATTAAGAAATGTGCAAGAAAGAGAGTCCCAACATGCATGATGAACACGATGCACATAAAATGGGCCGGAAAACATACCCAAGAATCCCTGTGACCAGGAAGTGGAGACTTCCTTGAATTTTGGTACAGTTGATGAAACTGTCAATGTTACTGGAGTCCACAGTCTGCCTGTGTTCTGCACCTGTGCCTTCACACACTGTCAGGATAAAGAAAAATGCATGATCATTGGTTACCTCAATAAGGTATTTATTTACTGCCTCAAACCTTTTGGGCAGAGTCCATTGCAAGGCTCACAGCGCCTGTGTCCCTCTCTTTCCACCTCCATCTTGTCTGGAGGACAGACGCTCACACATGAGCTACCATCTACCACAAAATGAGCTACCAAACGAGAGCATAAAGGTTAAAATTGTTATTCAAATAATGTGAAAGTGTGATCCAGGAGGCAATACTCACTGGGGCATTGAGCCACACAGATGGATCCATATTGATATTTAGCATTTGGGTTGGTTTCCATCTGAAAGGTCTGCTTGTTATAGATCAGAGCTTGTGGACATTGGGGAACGCAGGCTCCCGAGTCATTGAAATGGCGACATGCCTACATACAAAATAATCAGACAATATGATAACATGCACTCATGGGATCCTTCATTTTGTACACTTGCACAACCGACTGCTTGAATGTGTCACAGAAATATTACTGTAATTTAACAATAGGTTTAGCATTATGACTATGTGCAGTGGTGAAAAACTGTGCACACTAAGAGATTTTCTAATAGTTCTCATACACCTCGTGTTATCATTTAAAAAAAATATAACAGTAACAGTTTTACTACATCCCTTTAGATATAGGCATATGTATTTGGATCTAATATTGTGGCTTAAAACATAAATGCATGTTGCAGATCAAATAAAAAACAAGAACAGCTAGAAGTGCTTGGCAATTTTTAACACGATGCTGCATGCATACTGATGCATGATTTGTGATATAACTGCCATCAATATAAAAATTTTAATTAGACATGCAAAAAGGCTGTAGTACATTTTATATCTATTCAATTTGAGAAAAAGGAAAAAGCATGTCACATTGTGTGGCACGTTGAGGCTCTCCAACGAGAATATAATTTGACTGGGGCCTGCTTTACTCCTCAAGAAAAAAAATGTCTTTAACATATATTGGATTAAGTTTGGAGGTTTCTCCTTACATCATCATCAATTCACCTTTAAACATAACTGAAGTTATCTTAGCATGTTTTAATCATAATTATTATTCTTATCTTAAGCAGCTGCGCCTCCCCTGACGTCTTCTGTCACCTCCCTTCATCACACTTAAAAAACACGCAGTGATGCTTTGCAACATATTGTTTCTGCAAAGCCTCACTCTCATCCTATGAGGAAAAACTTCAACACTTACAAAACAATCCACATCCACAGGGCCAGTGCATCCTGCTGCACACTCTATGTGACAGCAGTCCCTTGGGCTGGGCCCAAAACAACGACCGTTGCACTGCGGAGCGCACACCGTCTTCGTCACTGAAACACAACACGTGACAAGAGGGCAGGATAGGTCAAGGACGTGTGTGTGAGTGTCCGTGTGTGCATCACTTTGAGGAGAGAAGTTTAGAGAATGCCAGCACACTAAAAAGGTTAAAGAAGAGAAAGGGAGCAATTGTGCACACTCACAGATTTGACAATGCTTCTCATTTGGCCCCCAGCAGTAATCCCCACAAGATTTGTGACACAAGCCTGAGTCATGAGTAGGAGAACAGCGGTCAACAGTGCACACCTATGAAAAAGAATCATTTGTGAAAAACAGCAGTACCAACCTCTCTCTCCATTGTAGCGGATATCAATAGGAGCACTGCTGTCCCTGATTATATCTTGCCAGTAGATCCATGGACCAAAATTTAGGTATTTATTATTAATAATCTGTACTCCTCCCTCCAGAATCTCTGCAAAAGAAATAGACAAAAGAGCATATTTTGTCAGTTTTTATTTTAAATTTTATTCACTTGTCAACACTATATTTTATTTCCCATCTTTACCTGTCAGATTTGCAAGGCCCAGCTGCCGTAATCCATTTGATCCATCCTTGGGATAGTTGAAGAAGACAGAGAGGGCAAAGCGCCTTTCGTAAAGGCTGCTTCCTCGGATGACCCGCAGTTGCTCCAAGGGAATTTCCTGGAAATGATTCATGGCGATGAGCACGTAGCCAGTCACCTCACGAATTGTCTGCAAGGAGGAGAAAGAGCTGGCTCATGAAGCATCAAACAACAGTTGGCAGATCCTGATAACAAGATGAGATACTCTAAGCATCTTTAGTCAGCAAATTCACAAACAGTGAGAGGTCTGTCTTGAAAATGCACTCTTGTAAGAGCCTCCCGCAAGAAGAAAATAGGCAAACACTGTCATCTTCACTTTGGAAGTCACCCAAGGCAGACATTTTCTTTACCTCGAGGAAAGAGAAGTCCCAGTCGCTCTCAATCTGTGTGATTTCCAGGTTTCCCATTATAATCTCACAGCCATCATAGCGGTCCTTGATCAGGTTGTATTGATTTTCCTGAGAGCCTGTGGAGCTCAGGCCATTCTGGGTACCAGGACACACAACTAAGATACACACACAAAAACAAATAAAAGAGTAATCAAGAAAACCCAAAGGTCCAGAACTAATGTCAGCTCATGGGACTGACTCACCTCGCCAATCTCTATGTAAAATTATGTCATATATGATTCCAATTATTAATATTATTTTTTACATTTTCTTAAGTAAAAACAGATCAATTTTCAACCAGGGAAAAAAGCTGGAGTGAGGCTGTAGCAAATCTTGTTTGTCAACATCCTGACGATATTATAATGTTGCAAAAACATTATTCACGGTGATCGGACCATAAAATACGGAGAACTGTCATACACTAAAGCACTGCAGTACTCCACCTCATCCTTAGACAACAAAGAGGCTGAACAATATGAAGAAGAGTAAAACAGCCCCATACTCCATCACCCTGACGCGCAGAGCAGTCCAAGCCTTGGGGATGAGGGAATAACGGGCTTAAGGTTGAGGAAGGCTTCTCTCATACAAAGTTCTTATTCATAAAGCTATAAATGTGGACAGTGTGTCTCAGTGTAGTGACAGTACTACTGCGTGTGCGTGTGTGTGCATTGTGGCTCTATGTGTCTGAGATGAGGGACTGGGCTGCTGAGATCATACCAAAAGACAACGGCTCGTGTGTTGTCTCTTCTGGCAGTGGCCAGGGAAATAATATGAACGGAAGAGGATGTGCACAAAAAATCATCGCCAGCATTGCTGTAAATTGCGTTGATCATAAAGTTGGAATGCTGCTACATTAGTATTTAAAGTGTTTTTAAAAAGTCAGACACAAAAATAACACATTTAGCAGCATCATCCATCCTTCCATCCTTTTTCTATGACGCTTATTTTCACCAGGGACTTGGGGCGAGCAGCGGCGTACACCTGAACTGGTCGCCAGCCGATCGCAGTAGCAGTACCATACCAAATTATAATTATAAATGATTAATAATAGCAATATAAAAATTATAAATATAAACATATAAACTATGTATGGGTACAACATTTTTACAACAAGGGACAGGAAGTGAAAGTTTAGTGGCCCCTAATTGATTAAACTGATTGAATTAAAAAGGTGTGTCCAGCATAGTCCAGATCTTTTCCAACCAGCACGATACGATTATTTCATACATGACACAACCAATGATCAAGTAAGCAGCAAACTGCAATAGTCGACATTGTTATATTGCATGTAAAAGGGTCTTTCAGTTGTCCCAAAGGACACTTAAAGTCTACACAGAATGAATTTATATTGCTTCCATTCACCACAAGAAATTTATAAAGGCTTGGTGTTAAAGCTGCATTAATGGACTTATTAATGGGCTTGGATTAACATTCAGGAATAACATTACAAAGAAGATCTCAAGGCCCAAGAGTTCTAGTAAAGTTGACATAGGGCGGCGTAATACAAAGTTGCAGACGGTCATATAAATCACTTACCTTCATGCGTTTCTGATAATGTTGCTGGCGAACTCCACAACAATGTCACAAACACTAAAATGACTAGCCACTGATTCATGTTGCATTTAATCTACGCACTGAGATGTCACCATATCACATCAAATCCAGGTGGTATCCCAAAGGAAAAAACTGTTTACTTTTACTCTGTCTCTGCAGTCATAGAGGACAAGGAGTGAAAGTCATTATCTGTACCAGCTAAACATGATCAAAAACACCAGATAAAAACATCCACCAAGGGGCACTTTGGTTTGAGCAGGACCTTCCCTCCCAGAGGAGGCTATGTGATTGGCCAGGGAACAAATCTTTCTGCCAATGAAAAGCTGGTCTGTTTTGTTTTATTTTTATTCATTTACTGATTCCACAAACAAAGGTGACAGCTGTGTTGCTGTATTTGCATGAACCGCAGAATAAATCAAAATATATTTCACTTTCTAATAAAAATATTTATAGCAAAATGTCACACACAGCTAGTGCCATTTGTCTGTGTGTATTTGCCTTGTTATGGGTATAAATGTCCAGTAAATTACCAAAAAATGATATAAATGAGCGTTGCAAAGTAAAGTTTTTGTGTTTGCATCAGCGTGAACGCCATGAACCGTACACAGCCCTTCAATGCACAGATGTGTTTCATGTCGGCCTGTGTATGTCCAAGCGGCGCTGCTTTGCAGTGAGTGGCTGCACTGTTCCCGCTGTAAAGAGCAGTATTGTCCCCCTTCTGCCTGCTTAATCACTTCTTTGATGGGCATGAAGCAGCCGGCCACAATGCTCACATTGTCACATGGTCAAGAAACTTCTCTGCCCCCAAAACAGGCTTAATTTGCGAACATAGCCTCAAAGTGTTCAAGATTCCTCAACATGACAGTGAAGCTACTCACTGATGGATGAACGCGAGTAACTTCTTCTGACAAACTGAATCACGCAGACTCTTCTCTTCTAATGGAAATGCGATTGTTGCTTGGCATAAAAATTAGACAACGGCTTTTATCGGTATCAATAAAAGTAATGATGTGCTGCACACGGCAAAATGCTGGCTAGCTCAGTTCGTCCGTCGTGTAGAAATATTGCCAAGTAGGATTGCAACTATGCAATTTTCAATGAAAGCGCTAGTGGGGGAGAAAGGCTTCTTTCGAATATATTATATACTATATTTTTAATCTAACCTCTAATTTTACACTTAATTGTAATATGTTTCATTTATGCTGCTTTCATGCAGCAAAATAACAAATGACCAGTGATGACGTGCTGAATGAGCCCAGTTTGTAAACTTCCATCATTAGTCCACAGTAGTTTGTGCAACAAA
>QODF01000032.1:1117521-1168273 GCA_024372805.1 Oostethus manadensis | reverse complement strand
TTGACATTTGACTGCGTTTATTATGAATTTTGTTGCACCACATTTCGATGCCGGACCTGACCTGAAAAGGGACGGGTGGGGGGTTGGGTGAGGGATATAAGAAAGGTTGCAGAAGAACCTCACAAACATATTTCAACCATATTATAAACAACCGTGATAATCACAATTTCAGCAACAACCAGAACAGTCACAGAGCAAAATGAGCAAAAATACAGGGGAAAGAAGAAAAATAAAATAAAAAAAATAATGATAATACTAATATACCTGTACACACATTCATATACATATACATATGTATACATATACACATATATACATATATATATGCATATATACATACATACACATATTCGTACACGTATACATACACATAGTGTGCACATACACATATCCATGCAGTACATTCATACATACACACCTTATACAGTGTGCATATCTATGTATACACACATACTTACTTATTTACTAATAATGATAAACATACAAGAAAAACAACGAGAAAATAAACAGAACCTCTTGAACAATGACCATCCAGATGACAAGTGCAACAAATCTACATTAAATCTACATCAGTCTGCAGTGACAGGATAACTGCATCAGAGCGAAACAGAGAATGAGGAGATGTTTTTGGTGAACACACCCATCCATCCCAAACCACACTCCCTCCAAAAGTGAGGGTCCGACTAGGAAGACGCCGGAGCACGGCCCCCCAGCAGGCTCCCCACATAGGGAAGGCCCGACCCTGCCACCCCAAGAGGCAACTGTGAGTCAACTCCAAACAGGTGCAAGGGAGACCCGGCCGGACGCCACTCGGCAGCCGAGCAAGGGCCACAGGGGGGGCCTGGGCGCCAACCGCCAAAACACCCGCCGGAGGCCGGCCAGCTTCGGGCAAGCAGGACAAACGCCCCCGAGTCCCCGGGCCCAGAAGCCACCCAACCCCCCAAAGCAGGGGCCATACCCAACACCCCGGGAGCTCCAGGCCACCCCAGACACAACTGCCGCGGGCCATTGCCCTCCCCAACGGCAGAGGCAGGCGCCCATAGAGGGCCCATGGGTCTACCCCCCCCTCTCACTCCCTGTGACCCGTCCACCCCAGCCCCAGTACCCACACCAAACCCTGTTCCCATACTCACACATGCCAACACATACACTTACACACCTACATTTTCACATATGCACCTGGATGTGCCACGCCCCCAATGCAGCGAGCAGCATCACCGCGAGCTCCCCCGAGACACGGGGCCATATCACCATACCCGGCCGCCGGAAAATCCACAGAGCGCCACATGCACGCACGCACGCACGCACGCAGGCACTCCTTCCAGCACTGCCGCCGACTGAGATCCGTAGCCGAAACAATCCCCCCCCACCGCCCCCAGGCCCAGGGAGCGTCCAAGAAAACAGGGGTGTAATACGACCCTCTAATCCCCGCCTCCCCACCCAACTAAAAGTGTTATGAAGTGTGAGATGTGTGTGTGTGAAACTGCGTGACACCATGGGCAGAACCACTCCGCCGGCTGAGCACGGCTAAATAGCTCTGCCCCTGTGACACAAGTCCTGCCACCCAAAAATGAATGTGAGGTGTCTGTGAGTCTATGTATAGTGAATAAGTGTAATTAAAACTGGGGAGTTTGCGGCCCCCAGGGCATGACAGAAGGAGGCCATGTTTGTGACCCCCCCCCGGCACACCCCCATGGAGCACGCACACTCCCCAAGATCCTATGTGCTTGTTTGCAGGGAGTGAGGGGGCGAGGGCGCGAGGGATAGTAAGACTAGGAGGGAAATTATATATATATTTTTTCCCTCCCAGAGGACGAGCCATTGGGCAGTAGGCACCCCTGTTTCTCGGGACCCACCGCGGGGCAGGGGCCGGCGCGAGGCGAGGCGAGGCCCCGGACGTTCAGCGACCGCAGCCCGGGAGCAGCCTCACCCAGATGTTACACACTAGCCACCATGCGCGCCACTGCAGGAGACCCCGGCGGCCCACACCCCCGAACACCGCCACCGCCATCCCCACCCCGTATCAGAGAGGAACCCGGGCAACACACCCCACCACTCGAAGAGGCAGCAACCATCCAGGCACAATCACACACCTCCCCACTGCCCCCTGTGCCCACACCCATGTTCAATCCCCTGCACCCAACATACACACAAACACACTGACACACACCTGCACTCGCGCACACACACCCACACCCGCCCAACCCCCTGTACACTCCCCCAACCCTGGTCCTCCCAGGCACCAATCCGGCACCGGGACGCGCACCCATCCACCCCCACAGCAGCGAGTCCAGGCCAACCCAGATGCCCCCGGGGGTCAGATACGCCCCCACTCCTAGGCAGAGGCAGCCCCCGGAACCCAGGGCCCAGGAGTGCCGCCCTACCCACACCCAGCCAGCCCAGCCAACCGGCCCGGGGCCCGACGGCCACGACCCAGGCCCCAACCCACGGTCCCCCGCCCCTCCACCAACCGGTCGTCTCGGCACCAGACCTACCCCAGCCTCACAGAGATAAACACCGGTCCCCCGCAGAGCAGCGTAGCCCAGCCCCCCTCCCCAAGGGACCCCCAGCGGCCCGTATACCCCCGGCACCTCCGCCAGCCGCCCAACTCTCAGAGTGAAGTGAAAGAGCTAATCACCGGGGACCAGAGTGAATGAGAATGAAATTGATTGTTTAAAGAGCTAGACATTGTCTCACAAGAGATATGATCTAATAAAAGGTTCCTAAATTGGTTCATACTTAGATTGGCTTTTGTTTTCCAATTCATGAGAATAGTTTTCTTTGCGATGCATAACGCAGTAAGGACCATACGTGAGGTGTTATTATCGATATTGATGCCACCTAAATGGCCAAGTAAACACAATGTGGGGTGTGCTGGAATATTACATTTGGACCAAGTGGACAGCTCCTCACATACCTGAAGCCAAAACCTTTGGACAGGAGCACAATACCACACAGCATGTATATAGTTATCAACAGAGTTATTTGTGCACTGTGAGCAAATATTTGACTTTGTGAGACCCATCTTGAACATCCTTTGTCCTGTATAATGAGTCCTATGAAGAATTTTGAACTGAATCAGCTGTAGATTTAAGTTTTTCGTCATTTTAAATGTATTTGAACATATTTGTATCCATGTGTTTTGATCCAAATTACTGAGTAGGTCTGTTTCCCATTTTGCAGTCGGTAGGTGTATTAAATCTTCTGCTTTATTGTTAAGCCTATATATTTTTGATAATAACTTTGGGGCGCAGAGGTTACAGAATTCTGCCACCTTGGTTGGCATTTGCAGGTTCAATTGATTGGGCGTGTATTTTTTTCCTATTATAGATTTGATTTGGTGGTATTCTAAAAATTTGGTGCTGCTGATTCCATATTGGGAGGTGAGCGTATCAAATGACACAAACTTTCCTTCCACTATGATATTATCTAAGTGTTTTATCCCTTTGTTTTTCCAGAGAGAAAAGTTTATCATTCTTTTATTTTGTAGGATGTCAGGGTTGTTCCAGATGGGTGTCAGCTTACATGGATAGAGGGAACATTTGTTTATTTTAAGAAATTCCCACCAAGCTGTCAGAGTGGAGCTGATGTTCATACTTTTGTAACATTTATGATGTTTAATGGTTGAACTGGTGAATGGTAGATCATCACACAGTGCTTGCTCTATATCTCGCCATGGCTCGTCTGGATAACTCGGTTTGAGCCATTTGGAGACATATTGCAGTTGATTGGCTAAGAAATACTGAGAAAAGTCCGGAAGCTCTAAACCACCCCTGCCTTTGGTTTGTTTTAACGTATTTAAGCTGATACGTGATGGTTTGTCTTTCCAAACGAATTTAGAGATGTGGGAGTCCAGTGACTTGAACCAGTTGGAGGATGGTTTGGTGGGTATCATTGAAAACAATTAATTTTCGGTAAAACCATCATCTTGACAGCAGCCACTCTCCCCATGAGTGATATGGGTAGACGTCTTCACCGCAAAAGATCACCCTCAGTTGTTTTCAAAAGCTGAACGTAATTCAAGTGTCAGCTCTGACAACTTGGGTGAAAGGTTTATACCCAAATATCGGATATTTCCTGTCCGTATTATGGCATCAGGTATACCCTGAAAGTGACAGTTAATGGGTAGAGCTGTGGTCTTAGACCAGTTGATAGAGTAATCAGACACTGATGAGTACTTGTTTATAAGTTGAATCGTGCAGGAAAGGGACGCTTGAGTATTCTGGAGAAAAAGTAATACATCATCAGCATAGAGACTTATTTTGTGATCCATTTCTCTGGTGCGGATCCCTTTGATTTCTTTATGTTGTCTGATGGTCGCTGCTAAGGGTTCGATAAATATGGAAAACAGTGAAAGGGACAGTGGACAGCCTTGCCTTGTGCCTCTGTGAAGGCTAAAGCTTGAAGAAGTTTGATCATTGGTCCTCACACATGCATGTGGGTTGGTATAAAATATTCTGATCCAATCAATAAAACCCGGTCCAAACCCAAATTTAACTAATGTCCTGAATAGGAAGTTCCAGTTTACCCTGTCAAATGCTTTTTCTGCATCTAGAGAAAGGATAATAGTTTCCAAATCCTGTATGTAAGAATAATCTATGAGGTTAATTAATCTTCGTGTGTTAGTTGAGGAGTGTCTACCTTTAATAAAACCTGTTTGGTCTGGATGGATTATGAAAGGAGTAATTTTCTCTAACCTTCTAGCCAAAGCTTTACTGATTATTTTAAAATCTACATTAATTAAGGAAATTGGGCGGTAGCTAGATGGGAGTGTGGAGTCTTTTCCTGGTTTTAATAAGAGTAATATTAGCTAAGTTCATAGTTGGAGGCATTTTATTTTTCTCCTTTATTTCTAATAGCATTTTGTAAAAAGTTGGCGCCAGTGTAGTCCAGAATTCTTTGTAGAATTCAGCAGGAAAACCATCTGGGCCTGGGGCTTTATTATTAGGCATGAGCTGGAGAGCTTCCTGGGGTTCGCCAACAGATAGAGGTGAGTCCAGAGATGTTGTCTGGTTCTGTTGTAATATTGGTAGATTTAAATTATTAAGAAACTGATCTATATTATCATCTGATGGGTCTAATTGTGGTGTGTATAATGCTTTATAAAAATCCCTGAAAATTGTGTTTATTTTATCAGGGTCATGGCTGATATTTCCTGCTGAGTCTTTAACGCCGTAGATAGTTGTTTTCTCTTTATTTGTTTTTAATTGATTAGCCAAAAATTTCCCAGATTTGTTACTATGTTCAAAGTTCTCCAAGCGAAGCCTTTGTTCTAAGAATTGTGCTTTCTTATTTAATATTTCTTCAAGTTCCAGTTTGTTTTTTCTTATATCGTTTAGAGTGTGTTCATCTTGAGAGACATAGTAGGCCTCCTCTAACGATTTCATTTTA
The DNA here is from genome assembly GCA_024372805.1 of Oostethus manadensis. Classification (NCBI taxonomy): domain Eukaryota; kingdom Metazoa; phylum Chordata; class Actinopteri; order Syngnathiformes; family Syngnathidae; genus Oostethus; species Oostethus manadensis. The sequence continues at coordinate 1,162,882 of QODF01000032.1, read as the reverse complement.
CCTTCCAAAACTGATATTTTGGAAGTCTCTTTCTTTTTCTTGTGAGAAGGAAATGAAATTATTTTCCCACGCATTACTGCCTTCCCTGCCTCCCAGAGAACACACGCTGATGTTCCTGGTAAATCGTTGTTTTCTATGTATAGAGACCACTGTCTCTTGAAGTAACTGATAAATTCAGAGTCTTCAAGCAATGATGTATTCAATTTCCAGTTTCGTGTTGGTGGTTTACTGTTCTTATTACTTACCAGTGTAAGTGACACTGGTGCATGGTTGCTGATAATGATGGGATGGATTTTGGTTTCAGATATATCACTCGGTTGTCTTACTTGTTGATAGTAGGAAAACATTATTTGAGTTGACTATTGGTCATAATGTTTAGACTTTTTTTGTTGAGATAAAATGATAAATAAATATGGCAATATTTTATATTATTTATTTAATTGAACCAGTCAGAGCCCAATGACATTAATAACCTCTTAAAAATCTCCAGGGAGACCTGGTCAAGATAGGCAGCAGCAAAACATACAAAGTTACAAATGTAATATTAAATCACAATTAATTACATTTTGTCTATAGTTAACTCATAATTAATTACATTTAATTGCAGATAGAAATACGTTTTTATCTATAGTAAGTAATGATGTAAATCTTTTTGTGGTAAACAATACCATAGGAAACAACAACAACAACCACATCACATTTTATGTCATTTGTACATCAAATGTTATATCAATATCGAAAATATGAGATATTCTTTCCTTCAAAAATAATATACAGTTAGAAATCACACCGTTTTTGAATGTTTAACGCGAGCCCCACTTTGTTTGACGGTCCTTGAACGCACCTTTTAACTTTCTCCCACACTGCCGAGATAAGACTACTGTACTGTATCTTTACACTTTTTCTTTCACCTCATGTTTTCTCCCAAATTCTGGTACTATGTGGGAGTGCATAAAGGTAAGATTAGATGACCTTATTGAGTGCGAATGTGCATATTTTTGGTACTCAACCTCTCTGAAAGCAAAGTCCTTGCTCATACAGGTCTGTGGATGGTGGCACTGTATTCACTTTGTGCTTTTAATTTGACGCTGTTCCAGTCATAGTTTTACACAATACATAATCCATCCATCCAATTTCTATACCGCTCATCCTCATTAGGTTTACGGTAGGCTGGAGCCTATCCCAGCTGACTTTGGGCGAAAGGCGGGGTACACCCTGGACTGGTCGCCAGTCAATCGCAGGGCAGACAAACAATCATTCACACTCACATTCACACTCTAATAGACAATTTAGAGTCGCCAATTAACCTAATGTGCATGTTTTTGGAATGTGGGAGGAAACACACGCGCGCACGGGGGGGACATGCAAACTCAACACAGAGATGACAATACATAATAAATAAGATAAATTATATCGCTATAATATTAAAAACGCATTGAATGAGAAGGTGTGTCCAAACTTCTGGTCTGTTTATATACCGTATGCAGTGGTGTGAAAAAGTGTTTGCCCCCTTCCTGATTTCAGATCCTCAAACAAATTTAAATATTAGTCAATGAGAAATGAACATAAAATACTGTTTTTCAATGAATTTTTTTTTAACTATTAAGGGAAATAAAAATCCAGACCAGACCCTTGGTGGAGAAGTGATTGCCTGTAAAAACATAAGTTAACTGATATTAATTGAGTCTGGGTCTGGAAAAGGTTATAAAGCTTTGGAACTCCAGCGAACGAAAAACACCCCTACAAAACTATGGAACAATGGATACCCTTCCGAGGAGTGGCCGGCCAACCAAAATTACTCCAACAGCGTAGCAACAACTCGTCCAAGAGGTCACAGAAGACCCCACAATGACATCCAATGATCTACTGTCCTCACTGCCTCAGTTAAGGTCACTGTTCAGGACTCCACCATAAGAAAGAACCTGGGCTAAAACATCCTGCATGGAGTTCTAAAATTAAAATCACTGCTGTGAACAAGAAGGTTTGTCTCAATTTTGCCAGAAAACATCTTGATGATCCCCAAGACCTTTGGAAAAAACTTTGTGGTCTAACAAGACAAAAGTTGAACTTTTTGGATGGTGTGTGTCCAAATACATCTGGCATATGCATTTTGTAAAAAGAACATAATACCATCAGAAAAATTTGGTGGTGTTAGTGTACTGGTCTGGGGCTGTTTTGCTGCTTCTGGGGCAAAATACTTGCTTTGCTGTGATAAAAGGAACCAAGAGCTCTTCTGTCTACCAAAAACGGAGAATGAAGGAGAATGTCCAGCCATCTGTTCCTGACAGCCGTCCGAAATCAATTTGGGTTCTGCAGCAAGACAATGATCCAAAACACACCAGACAGTCCACCTCTGAATGGCTGAAGAAAAACAAAATGAAGACTTTGGAGTGATCCTGACCTGAATTCTATTAAGATTCTGGGTCATGACCTTAAAAGGCGGTCCAAGCTGCAAAATGTTTCCACATTACTGTAAGAGAATCATTGTAAGTTGTTACTTCAAGGGTGGCCCAACCAGTTACTAGGTTTAGGCGACAGTTAATTTTTCCACACAGGGCCATGTATGTTGGGATTTTTTTTCTCATTTACTAATAAAAGGTTTAATTTAAAAACAGCATTTGGTGTTAAGTTGTGTTGTCATTGACTGATATTCACTGATATTTTTGTATGTATGTAGGAAGGCTGAAACATTTAAGTGTGGCAAACATGTAAAAAAATGGGAAATCAGGAGGGGGGCAGACACGTTTTTCGTTTAACGTCCGCCCCAATTCGCATGTTGTTTGGTTATCAGCCAAATGTATTGCTAGAAATTTGCCCTGGCTTGCATTTGCCTGTTTGCTTAGCTTCCAATATGGGGCACATGATCTCCTCTCCTCTTCCCCTTTTAGCAGAAGTAGGTAAAAGTGATATTAAATGTTAATTTCTACATTACATGTGCCATATTTGTGGCCTTGTTTTTTGAATGTAAAACTGTGCATGTCGAAACGCTTTCGACAGACCTCTGCATAAATTATTTCTGCCCCAAGGGTGCAGTAACAGTTAAAAAAGGAAAGGGAGTTTCCCTCCAAGCATAAGCTCCTCCCCTCTCCTTCCTTAGCAAAACTGGGTAAAAGTAATGATAAATGTTATGCGTTACCTCTCTGGCCAGCCCATCAGTGGCGTGTAGACATTTCAGGTATCAACTTATTGCCACCCCTATGTGAGTAATGGTCTCACCTTGGGCACCCCAATGAAGAACTTTCTGGCTCCATTGGGCTTTGATTCACATTTGAATAATGTGAATTGTGAGACAAACACTTTTTCACAATATATATACAGTACATATACTGTATGTATACAAATGTGGAATAATTGTTAAAAAAACAGATGCAACAACGTTAGATTCCAAAAGTTGAATCAAGTTTAATAATGTGGTGTGCTGGTTGCTCTTTTGTGAATCACCACCTTATTGTGGATGGAGGGGTTTGAGTGCCCGAGTGATCCTAGGAGCTATGTTGTCGGGGGCTTTATGCCCCTCGTAGGGTATCAGAAGGCAAACAGGTTCTAGGTGACAGGCCCTACTAAGAGTGATTCAGAAGACCCTTATGCAAAAAATCAAGATGAGTGACCGCACCTCGCCCGGACGTGGGATACCTGGTGGTCGGGTCTTTATCCGTGGGGCCCGGGCGGCCCCAGCCCGGAGAAGCCACACGGGATTTCCCCCCCGCAGACCTACCACCTGCAGGGGAGAGCAAAAGGGCTCGGTGCTATGCGATTTGGGCGGCAGTCGAGGGGGGTTGTCCGAGACACGCCTCTTCAACATTGCATGGAAGTCGGGAACAGTACCTCTGGACTGGCAGACCGGAGTGGTGGTACCCATTTTTAAAAAGGGTTACCAGAGGGTGTGTTACAACCATTGGGTGATCACACTCCTCTGCCTCCCTGGGAAAGTCTATTCCAGGGTGCTGGATAGAAAGGTATGACCAATAGTCAAACCTCAGCTACAGAAGGTGCAATGCGGTTTTCGTCCCGGTCGCGGAACACTGGACCAGCTCTACACCCTTGCAAGGGTACTAGAGGGTATGTGGTGTCGTGGAGAATGATGTTGGCTGTTGGTTTGAAACTTGGTGCAGCCGAGGAGCGACGAGCATCAATGTCCTCTCTTCCAATCCAGCCGACAACGGCAATATGTCGTGGAGAATGATGAAGCCAAACACACCACATCAGTAGTAGAGGAAAAAGGCCCCCCCGTTTATTCGCACTTGTCTTTTATACACTTCTGGCACAACCACGATCTGCATGTACTTTCCTGGAAGCTTCTCCCTAACAGGACATGTTTTGGTACACTTCTTGGCACGACACATGTGCCTGAAGACACATTGTATAACTAAGCATCTGGAGTTCACAATTTCACAATATATTCCCCCCTTTTGGGGGTCCCAAACCCCCAAACAACATAAGCCATCTCTTCGGGCATCAATCGTTTCATCTTGTCCAATCCTAATTACATTCACGCGTGAAGTTTATGCAGTTCATGAGGCCTACTTGTCCTGGCAAGTGGGTGTTGAGGGAAAAGTTTTTGGGCAGTGCAGCCCAACTGGGTGGCGCCATCTCTGCTGGAACAATCCCTTCCTATACCTAGTGGTGTGCCTTATACTAGCCTGACTGTCAACTACTTTCTATGATTTATGGAGTACTATTGAGTATATGTATTGCTTGTGTCTTATTGATTTCTGTAGCGTAGTGAAATATCCTAACGATGATAACATGATGATACTGAACAGAATGTGTAACTCTTGCTCACAGAGCAAGACAAACAATTTCGTGCACCTCACACACACAATATAAACCATCCAACTGATTGTTTAACACCTCGCTCCTTCAGTTGTTTAGTTGCATATGCATTAATGTATCCTTAATTACCTGGCCCGATTCACATAGGACTGCACGACGTTTGAGGGTTGCGTCACCAAGTACTCATGAAGAATTGTCAAGCTGCATTTAAGACATGCATAATCTTAGAACGCCCCCCTTCCTCATACTGGACGTGAATTAGATCCACATGTATTATTATGTTAACAGGCTCAGCCAAAAGTCCGATGATCGGTGCTTCCCTTGCAAGTGGAAGTCGCCCACAGACTTGGCGTGCAACTGACGAAGTAGCGAAACTCTGTCGCTACAACTGGTACTTTTACCAGTGCAGTCAGGCTCTCATTCCCGGAGCCTCTTTTTTTATTTCTTCACTCAAGTAATCTCCCGGGCTTAGAGAACTGCAGTTTTTTCCTTTTCGTCTCACACACACAGCCGGCAAGAGCCTTCTGCTCTATTGTTCTCCACTTTTGACCTCTTACTTGTGACAGCCAATGCTGGACTCGAGCCCGTTTTCTTTAAAACACACCAAAGTTCTCCCTCACGTTCCTAATTTGGGACTGTGCCCCGTGGGGAGAAACGCTTCATGTGTGAGTGGACTTTCCTCCTGCTACGTCCGAGGTATTAATACACAAAATGATGCGGTTCTTTTTAGGATACATTTTTGCATTAATGCTCATGAACCACTCCCGGGCTACACCATGTTGACAAACCAAATTGGTAAGTAAGTCTTACCTGATTTTGCCGGCTGTTGGTTTGAAACTTGGTGCAGCCGAGGAGCGACGAGCATCAATGTCCTCTCTTCCAATCCAGCCGACAACGGCAATATGTCGTGGAGAATGATGAAGCCAAACACACCACATCAGTAGTAGAGGAAAAAGGTCCCCCCGTTTATTCCCACTAGTCTTTTATTCACTTCTGGCACACCACGATCTGCACGTACTTTCCTGGACTCCTTTCCATAAAAAGACATGTTTTGTACATTTTTTGGCACAACACAATCTACACGTACTTTCCTGGAATCTTCTCCCTACCAGGACATGTTTTGGTACCCTTCTTGGCACGACACATGTGACTGAAGACACATTGTATAACTAAGCATCTGGAGTTCACAATTTCACAATACTGGGAGTNGACCTGGAAAAGGCATTCGACCGTGTCCCTCGTGGTGTCCTGTGGGGGGTGCTCCGGGAGTACGGGATTGATGGTCCGCTTCTACGTGCCATTCGGTCCTTGTACAATCGAAGCAGGAGCCTGGTTCGCATTGCCAGCAGTAAGTCGAGCTTGTTTCCGGTGAACGTTGGCCTCCGCCAAGGCTGCCCTTTGTCACCGATTCTGTTCATAATCTTCATGGACAGAATTTCTAGGCGCAGTCAAGGTGTTGAGGGAGTCCAGCTTGGTGACCTTAGGATCTCGTCTCTGCTATTTGCAGACGATGTGGTCCTTATGGCCTCATCAGGCTGTGACCTTCAGCGTTTACTGGAGCGGTTTGCAGCTGAGTGTGAAGCTTCTGGGATAAGACTCAGCACCTCCAAATCCGAGGCCATGGTTCTCAGTTGGAAACGGGTGGATTGTACCCTGCGGGTTGGGAGTGAGGTCTTGCCTCAGGTGGAGGAGTTTAAGTATCTCTGTGTCTTGTTCACGAGTGAGGGAAGGTTGGAGCGTGAGGACGACAGACGGATCGGTGCAGCATGGGAACATCGATCTACGTTCCCACCATTGCCTATGGTCATGAGTTATGGGTCATCACCGAAAGAACAAAATCGTGGAACAAAAAGGCGGAAATGAGTTTTCTTCCGTAGGGTGGCCGGACTTACCCTAAGGAGCTCGGCCATCGGGGAGGAGCTCAGACTAGGGCCGCTGCTCCTTCACATCGAGAGGAGCCAGTTGAGGTGGCTCAGGCATCTCGTCCGGATGCCTCCTGGGCGCCTCTCTGTTGAGGTGTTTTGGGCATGCCCAGTCGGGGAAAGGCCCCGGGGAAGACCTAGAACACGCTGGAGGGACTATGTCTCACAGCTGGCCTGGGAACGCCTTGGTGTCCTCCCGGTGGAGCTGGAAGAGGTCGCCAGAGATCGGGAAGTCTGGACTTCCCTACTGTAACTGCTGCCCCCGCGACCCGGACCCGGATAAGCGGAAGAAAATGGAATGGAATGGAAAAAACAGATGAATTTGCACCTTTTCTGATCCAACATAGGGAAGAAAGCTGAAGTGAGGCTGTAGCAAATCTTGTTGAGAGTCAAGTTGGTGTTGGTGAGGCAAGAAATTATATACGAGCCACCTGCAATCAGGGACTTCATGCAGCGCTGGCCTGCATTGTTTGACGCAACACAGGTAAATAAAAACAAAAAAAATGTTCTGTTACATTTCTGTAAATTATCACTCACTTACTCATTCACTTTCTATACCGCTTGTCCTCATTAGGGTCGCGGGTATGCTGGAGCCTATCCCAGTTTTGTCCTCATTTTGGACATACTTTAGCTAATTGTGTGCTTCATGTTGTGCTCCACAGATAAATCATAAGTTGAAAAGAAAAACTACAGGTAAACCTGGAAGCGACTTTCATGGCCAAACTTGACCAGTGCACCTAGAAACTGATGAATGTTGTTTCATCAAGAGGAGGAACTTGAGGAGGAAGAATCAGGCAGCTTAAAGACATGCTTCTTGAGGTATGATAATTTTTTCAATTTTGCCTATTTTTGAAATGCCCTCTATATGTTCAGTTACCCATATACAGTAGATTATACTCATTTGAATACATCCCACCCCCCACCCTTTTCTTATAGCACATTGCAATTCTAATGCAGAGAGAGGTAGCCATCCGGTGCCTTGTTGCATACCTTGGAGAGAAAGAAGATGAGCCGTTCAAGGAGTTTGGGGTAAGCATTGTAATAGTATGACAGAGAAATACACTACTCATTGCAAGTTTCATCTTTTAATAGGAAATTCCAGTATCATTTTGTCCCAGACTCTTTACACACCGTGAGTCTAATTGGAACAATCCCTTTTCCTTTCAGTATTTTAAAAGGTTAAAAACAGAACTCATTCTCTCTTTCCAACTGTTTCTGAGTAGTGGTAGGTTCATGGTTCATGTAATCGTAGCCTCCCAGTTTGAAACCAACACAGAATTTGGCAGAACCATACGTCATCAATCGTACAATCATAGTCTCAGCACATTACACGAGACATCAAATGCAAAAATATTTTTTGGCCGTTAAACTGGGAGGCACTCAACTTGATGGTCACACTGTTCAATGCTCCAAGTTTTGAGGTACCATGAATGCACTACTCAAAAGTGGCTGGGGAAGCAGACTGTGAGTTCTGTTTTGTTTTTTGAAAAGGTGTTTCATGCCTCCTATTATGTGCTCGGACCCTATTTGTTAGACTATTGATGAAGTATGGTGCTATTGTGAACACTATTTGTGGTTTTCAGTGACCTTTTTGATCACGCTGTGTTAAAACCTGGATTAAGATTACAGTGGAATTACCCTTTAAGTATAATGCACTTCATTCCAAATGAGCATGGTAAGTGTTGATAGCAACATAAAGGAAAAGACAAACACATGACTGTGTTTTAAATGGTTGAATTTTTTAATGAAACCTGGAAACAGTAAATAAAAATATGTACAACCTGAGGGTCAGTTGTGAAAAATGCAAGATAATAGTTTTTTTTTTGCTTTACAAGGACAATTAAGAGGGTGACGCCAGCATTGAAAATCCCATGATGAAGATTTGCATCATTGGTGAGAGGTCTACAGTCATTGTCACTGACGGAACAAAATGCTTGGCTGAGGAGGATACAGCAATGTGCTGTGCCTTGTTGATGGGTGTAGTTTATGCCCTCAACCTCAGCTACTGCAAGAAACTTCAATACACTTTTGAAGTTTTTCAAAAGTTTTTCTTGACCTGGATGGAATGAGACCAGTGCCAAAACCATGGCTCTGAAGAACAATATTTTCTAAAGATCCATGATCCAAGATCTGTTTAAGAACACTGACACATTTCCTTTAGATGACATTGTTTTTTATTCAACATAAAAGTTGAGAATGTTTCCCTGCCAGGTTAGTTCATGTTCTGCTCCGTGTTCAAGCTTGTGATGAAAGTGGACAAAACAAACAAAAAAAATATGTACATATTTGAGCCCAAACAGAATGTTTTTTGTGTGTGTTTTTGAAAAGAATGATGTGGGCTTGTGACGTTTAGGCTTGTGTGGTTTTAGTCTCTTGCATCTCTTGCCCACACAAAGTTCCATGATAGATCTACTACTTGGCTTTTGCTGTTATGTGCTGTTTCTATGGAGACCTTATGTAGATTTTGAGGTGGGCACACATAAGGAGACAAAGATTTACATATTTATTGCTATCATCACCGCTGAGCAGCTGATATTAAAGTTGTTTTATTATTTTTTTAATGTCAAATGCGGCTTGAAATTTAAAAAAAAATAGAAGTTAACTGTACGAAAGTGGTAGAAGTGTCTTTCTAAACTACTAAAACTAAAAAATTACTTAAAGCAAGAAAAACGTACAACAAAAACTGAGGAAAATCTCATTAGAGCAACACATTTTCAAATTTCACATTGTCAAATTTTATTTGCCTTTCTACTTTTGTGTTTATTTTGTGTTTATTACCTCTGCCAAAGAGGGGTTTGTTTTTGCCGGTGTTTATTTGTTTGTTTGTCTGTGTTTGTTTGTGTCGGGATATGGAAGAACTGTTTGTATTTTGGGGGTAATCCAGATCACTGTCTAGATCCAGGAATTGGAAATTCTTTAACATTGTGAGACAGGACCATATTTGGCATTTGTGCATATAGCTCCACAAAAAAAGGCCAGAGCACTTGAAAAAAAACACAGGGCAAGTTTTAAGACTGGTGCAGATAATGGAATATTTCCTGATACTATGACTACCTTTGTGATTTCAATTTTAATTTTAAAAAATAACAAATTGTGTGAATCCCAATATGGGGGGGAACTATGGCACTTGGCGGAGCTCTGTGCTCTCGGGTGCTTGTGTGTTTGTGCAATGCATTCAGTGGCATCTCAGATCAAGAAGAAAAATGTGTTCAATCATTACACAAGATGTGACCTGACATTAGTTTGAGGCAAGAGCTGCTGCCTATATCGGTATGGGTTGATATCAGTGTCAGAAATTAAGTGCTGGACAAAATTGATATACCAAATATTGGTAAAAAAAATTGAGCATTTCTAATTACCGTATAATTTCATACAACATTACTCCTTAATTTATACCACTTATTATGTTTTAGGTTATGGGTGGCATGGAGCTTCTCCCAACTAACTCTGAGTGGTGTGTGGGTGTAGCTAAAGCAGGGCTATCCAAAAATTTACCTCAGAGGTGCGCATACAGAAAAACTGAAGGATGCAGGGGGCCGCTTTGATACATTTTGTACATTAAAGATGCTAAAAAATAATCCACTGTAAATCAGTGAATGGCAAGATATAAGAACAAAACAATTACATCTTAGTTTTGTGTTACAGGTGACAAAGCAAATCTGATAATAATGTATGTATCTCATGAAAAATGAATTGAGTTTATTTGTAAAATATGCACAGGTTCCATAAAAAGTAGGGGCCACAGTTTGTACATACCGGATAAAGGGTTCACATTGTATTTATTTGTTAATGCATGATTCCCATAGAAACTAAAGTCAAATCGCTTCACGTCCAGCAGGAGGAGACAGAGTCTGAAGATGGGAGCAGCAGGATTCCTTTTTCAAATTTTCAGTTTGCACTTGGTCATTTTTAAATCCATCCATCCATTTATACAGTATCTTCACTAAGGTCACGGGAATATGCTGGAGCCAGTCGGCATTCCAGCCATAAGATTGTTTTCAATCTAGCTTGATCCTACTCAAAGTATGCTGATTGCTTTGTCTGGTTACATGTCCTTTGTGATTTTCTGCACTTTAAGCCACGGTGTCATCCCGGATGGCCTCTTCCAAGGAAAACTGTGGGGGTGACTGCTGTGGCCTTTTGCGGTTATGTCTCCCTTCAGAGATTGATGAATTGATTGTGGCGCTGCTGCCAGTGTGTCTGTGCCCTGGCCGAAGGCGTCCCGGTTACGGGTGGGAATCCCAGCTATGGCATCTGCCCTGGGGGCTACTATTGTAGCCGTCCTGCAGGGGGCCAGAGAGCTGGTCGCCCTGGGAGCTGATCTGACTCACATACTGCTGTCACACCCCGGGAGACACAGTGGTACTCTCCCATACGCAAACCTCTGATGAGACTTAGTGACTCTATGCCAAACTACTCTTTTAATGACAGTTGGGCAAGGCCAAAAGCAAACAGATGCATCTCTTTTTCACCCGATTCACAAAGCCAAATTCACAATTTCTCCTGTGATGGAAAACGCTTTTCATCAATTTACAAAGTAATTTTGTTCAGTAACCTTGTAGTTGATCTGTATGCCATGTGACACACCGTTATCATAAAAGTGCATACAGTTGGATTAGTTTGATGTGGGAGAACTTGAGAGCCATGACTTCGAGGAAATGATCTCAAAAAGAGATGCTGATGCTGGTCCAACATTAGTGACCTTTAACCTGACATGACATTAAGTTTAAATGAAACGAACAGGGTCAATTCAAGGATCTTCATATAGTTTTGGCATCACATACTAAGAATAGAGCATCTATCTATGTTCTTTAACTTGTTTTATCTGAAGAGCAAAAATACCCAAAATGAGCACCAGTAAATGATAATGAAGGAAATTATTGAGTAAAAAAACATGTCTGATTTCTTTATTGATCAATTTGTGTGGTGGCAGAAATACTGAAATCAATACTCAAACACTCAAGACTTTGTCGTCATTCTTTAAAATGAATAAATACTGTTGCCTTTGCCTTACCATTATAGCCAAGTGTGTTGTGAGATGTTAAAGTAATAAGACAAACAGTATATTTACAAGGACAAACCTACTTGTCAGGTGGAACTTAACCACAAGCAAAATCAAACTTATTGCAAAACAGGTAACCTTACACAAACACACACATACTGCTGAAGGTAATGATACTGACACACCATCCGGCTTCAGGCGCATCAACAAAATGTTGACCACAAACACCATGATATATTTTAATAAATACTAAAAAAATATGTGTTGACACAGAAAACCACACATTTAAATTAGAAGGGAGTTGGGTAATGTTGACACTAAATCCATAGCATCTATCAGTACAGCATTGCTTTCAACAAACAGCAAGACAGCAAGCTAACAAGTAGTCTGAGAAAACAAGGGCCTAGTATTTGTTTTATTACATTTTAACATGCTGTTTGATGCATTCCCTTGCCTCCTTTCCTGAAAACAGTCAATGCAATGTCAACATTCACAGGTTTACCAATTAAGAACAATAAACAAATACAAAATAAAATAAAATAAACAGTTGCACAACGATAATGTGTTGTTTTGTGCATCATGGTACCACAAGTAATGCAAAGAAGCAACGCATATTATGCAAATTAGAGATCAGGCAATGACAATTGCATTGACAGATACAATGCAGTTGTTTGCACCATGGAGTTGAAAAGTAAACATTCAAAACTACAGAGGCTTCTCTTGCTCATCAATGTCTATGCTGGCCAATAGCAACATGTAGCCTGCAGTATGCGTCCTGCAGTCGGCACCATGTCATTGCCCCCTTAAGATCACGAGTCACAGATGGTACATAACCGTGCAGGATGAGAAGCAGTGATGTAAATGAATCTGAGAGCTTGATGGGAGCCAATCAACTAAATCAGCACTTAAACAGAATAAATAAACAAAAATAAACAGAAAAATATCCAGTGTGTTTGGAGTTAAATTAAATTCATAATATTGTTATAAAAAAAATCTAAATAGACACTTTAAGCAAAATATGTACTTTACGCCGATCTACATTATTCGGTATAACATTGCTTTTGACAAATAACAATGAATTTGATCGTATTCTGAGATAAGTTACTATTATGACGTTTATTTACATCAAATATGGAAAGGAAAGTACAGTTAAGTAATATCACTCCGTCACCACGTTTAGATCCTGAACACATAATAAGCAGGTATTCCTTTACAGTAACATTAGATATCATTTACATTGTTCATCCCAATAATTAAGTATCCAGTGTATAGAATGCAAGATATTTAGGTCACATTGGTTTGCACATGTTTAAAAACTCTCACTGCAGGTCCAAACAAATGAATAAATAATCCAGTAAAAGAATAATAGAGAGGTTTTTGAGGGGAAGTGGTAGGGGGCCACTGAGTCACCTGCAAGAAGCCTTTCAGCACTGCCTCTTCATGTACGCATCCAGACGTAGTACAACCTGGAGATGGCACCCAGGCTCTTCCCCACTCTCCAGGACACACGCTTCATTTTTTGTTCTTCAGCTGATTGGCCAGCCAGTCCAATCCCTCATAGAGGCCGTCACCACTGGTGGCACACGTGGCCTGAATGTACCAGTGGCGGTGGCGCAGGGAGTGCAGGCCCAGTTTGTCGGTGATCTCTGCTGCATTCATGGCATTGGGCAGGTCCTAAGGAAAAATGGTGGAATTTAACTGGGTGATATACTGTAACTGGCTAAACAGTTAGTCCAGTTAGAAGAGTGACAACAAAAAACTATACCTGCTTGTTGGCAAAGACAAGAAGAACAGCATCCCGCAGCTCATCCTCAGCCAGCATCCTCATGAGTTCCTCTCGGGCTTCGTTCACACGCTCACGGTCATTGCTGTCCACCACAAAAATCAAACCTGCAAAGAGACCAGCAAACCACTGTCTTGTTAAAACAATAGTGAAGAATACAGTGGAAGCTGGTCGACCTCGGATGTAGAAATCAGTGCTCCCATAGAAAATAATGAAAACTGAATAATCTGTTCAAGGGTCAGACTGTTGCCGTCTGAACAGGGTGTTTAAGCAACACATTAGCATTCTTAACACTCATAGTGTAACATTGTAAAAAGAAGTAAATCAGTGAAATGTCCTGCATTCCACTGTAAATAATTACTGTAAATAACTACACAGAAAACTAGAATATCCTGAAAAGGTTGTTGTATTCCTGCAATTCTTTTTAAAAGGTGACATATTTTATAATCAAATAATACGCAAATCAATATATTTCAAGTTTGTTGTTTTTTTTAATTTATTTTGCTGATCAGGTTTTGCAGCTTTTAAAAAAAATCTAATATTCTGATTTTGTGGTTTTTATAAGCTGAAAATCTTAATAATCAGCAAAGTTACAACAAGGAACTGCTTGAGATATGTCCAGTTGCGTGTAATGGCTCAATAAAATTTGTTGGTTTAATCTTTTATGTTATATTGCCAAAATAAAATAACTTTTACTTGATATTCAAATTTTTCAGTTAGTACTGTCCATGTACTAACTGACAGTAGTAAATACATAAAAACAGTAAAATCCTTTCAGTTTAAAATAACACATATGACTTGTGAAAATTACAAGAGGATGAGACAACTTCTTTAAGGAGACTTTGGATGTGAGAGTACGTAATTTGGTGACTCACAGCACCAATGTGCTCAATGTGAGAAAGCAGTCTGCAAATCTGTTGTCTTCCACTGCTAAGAAAGTCTGGCATCTAGTCCTATTAATTTTTTTTTCTTCTGACACTCACACACATATGTTTTTGTTGCGTGTTGTCCAGTTTTGGCTGCGTGAGCTGCCATCTGACTGATGCTGCACCGTGAGCTTCGCAAACTTGCAATACTCCAAGTGTTTGTTCTTCAAATGGTGTTAAATTTAATTAAAGCTTTATATAAGTTTTATACCTTGAGTGTTTTGGAAGTAGTGTCTCCACAAGGGACGAATCTTGTCCTGGCCGCCTACATCCCACACAGTGAAGCTGATGTTCTTGTATTCTACTGTCTCAACATTGAAACCTGAACAAGAAAAAATCAAGAGTCTGATAGGTAGTACTTCAAAAAAGGCATCTGTGGTTCAGTCTCACGCACCAATTGTAGGGATGGTGGTGACGATCTCTCCCAATTTCAGCTTGTAAAGAATGGTGGTTTTCCCAGCGGCGTCTAGCCCCACCATAAGGATCCTCATCTCCTTTTTGCCAATGAGGCTCTTAAGAAGGTTTCCAAAGATGTTGCCCATGACGACAGGCGGCTCACTCCTCAACTGCAACAGAACTATTACACCAGGAAGTGTTAAAGACCGCTTCATCACACACTGCTGCAACTGTGGACCACATTCTAGTAAGTCTAGACTGCAGAAGAAAACATGTGGTGGTGATATAGTGGCTCATCAAAAGCTACCGGGGGATATTACACAGTGAAGCAGATCACACCTTGGCAGGTGGCTGGACTGAGAAGTGCATTGTATGCTGCATGTGTTTCATGTAGATGAGCTTTCATGTGTAAAAAATGCAGTAAAGAATAAGATGCTGTGTGACATGTGGCCTGCCATAGGTCTACCTCCTGCCAAAGTTATACCATTACCTAATAGAGCTGCTAGTGTACCTTATTCAAGAGACAGTGGCTTTCCATTCCATTCCATTTTCCTTTGCTTATCCCGGGTACGGGTCGCGGGGGCAGCAGTTTCAGTAAGGAAGTCCAGACTTGCCGGTCTCCAGCAACCTCTTCCAGCTCCACCGGGAGGACACCAAGGTGTTCCCAGGCCAGCTGTGAGACATAGTCCCTCCAGCGAGTCCTGAGTCCTCCCCGGGGCCTTTTCCCAGCTGGGCATGCCTGGAACACCTGACCAGGGAGGCGCCCCGGGAGGCATCCGGACTAAATGGCCGACCCACCTCAACTCCTCACCCTATCTCTTAGGGTAAATCCAGCCACCCTATGGAGGAAACTAATTTCCGCCGCTTGTATCTGCGATCTTGTTCTTTCGGCCGTGACCGAAAACTCATGACCATAGATGAGGGTGGGAACATAGATCGATTGGAAAAACAGAGAGCAGTGGTGCTGAGTCTCATCCCAGAAGCTTCACACTCAGCTGTAAACTGCTCCAGTAAACGCTGAAGGTCACAGCCTGATGAGGCCATAAGGACCACATCGTCTGCAAACAGCAGAGACGAGATCCCAAGGTCACCAAGTTGGACTCCCTCCCAACACCTAGGCTGCACCTAGAAATTCTGTCCATGAAGATTGTGAACAGAATCGGTGACAAAAAGCAGCCTTGGTGGAGGCCAACGTTCACCGGAAACAAGCTCGACTTACTGCTGGCAATGCGAACCAGGCTCCTGCTTCGATTGTACAAGGACCGAATGGCACGTAGTAGCGGACCACCAATCCCATAACCCCAGAGCACCCCCCACAGGACACCACGAGGGAAACGGTCAAATGCCTTTTCCAGGTCTACAAAGCACATATAGACTGGTTGGGCAAACTTCCAAAAACCCTCCAGTACCCTTGCAAGGGTGTAGAGCTAGTCCACTGTTCCGCGACCGGGATGAAAAAGGTTTGACTAATGGTCGTACCCTTCTCTCCAGCGCCCTGAAATAGACTTTCCCGGGGAGGCCGAGGAGTGTGATTCCCCCTATAGTTGGAACAACCTTTTTAAAAATGGGGACCACCACCCCGGTCTGCCAGTCCAGAGGTACTGTTCTTGACTTCCATGCGATGTTGAATAGGCGTGTCAACCAAGGCAGTCCCCCATCATACTTAGCCTTGAGGAATTCAGGGCAAAACTGATCCACCCCAGGAGCTTTGCCACCGGGAGTGTTTTAACTACCCCAGATACCTCAGCCACGGTGGTAGAACCTACTCTGCTTCCTTTATGGAAGGTATGTCAGTGGGATTGACAGTGGCTTTGTGGTTCTGAATTCATGAATTGAAAGCCTTCTTTCCTTAATTGGCACTACATGACTTTGTTTTGGTGTCATAAGTCTGTCATTTCTCTTTTTAAATGTTTCTTACCACTTTGTGAATAATTTTGATTATGTATATACAGTACGACAACATCAGGTACACAAGTAAAACACGCTCCAAAAATTCTGCTTTTAATAACAATATTGTCCTCAGTTCTGACTGAAACAATCACCAACGTACTGTTATACAGTATTATTATACATTTTGCAAAATGCTGCAATATTGTAAGACATAGTTCCTATTTGTATTGAATTTAGGCCAAACCTAAATATTAGAAAGCTCTTGCAGGACAGTGCATTAATTGCACAGATGTAAAGCAGAGCACCACAATTTTGGTATTGTTAAAGTAGTACCTCTGACATAGTATCACATCCCTTCCTCTAACTAAGCCAGTGTACCTCACCAATAAATGTAAGGGAAGCTTTTTACAACCCAGCAGTTCAACATTTACCGCCATTGTGGCCAGTAAGAAACGGCTTTTCAAACACATTAGGTAGCATCCTACTGCTCATCATAGTAAGGTTTGTTACAGGTCTGCAGCGTTCTTCATGCCGGGTGTACCTAATGAATTGTCTAGTCATGGAGCAACTGTCCTATTGAGACGGGAAGATGAAGATGAGGAGGCAGACACGGCATTCTCTCTTGTCTAACGAAACAACGACTTACGGTGATATTATTTTGCCGGCTTTGAAAAGAAAAGACAAGAAGAAGACGCACAACCCCGCGTTGTAATGTGTGCTGCGGTCCTCATCCAGTCACGACTAGCCTGCTGTCTCTCCCGCCGTCGTCGACTAACGTCCGCGCGGTGAGCCGTAGAAAAACGTTTTTCGTGTGTCACGACGAGGACATAATTGTTAACCGTCTCTTGTATTATCGCATGAATTGCGGCGTTTTTGCTCCGTTAACACATCACTGGCACTTACCCGTCAGCGGCACGCTAGGCTACCAGCTGGATGCGAGCGAGAGGCTGGTGGGAAGTCTCGCGATGGTTTGGTTACAAAAGCCAACTGAACCTCCATGCTGCAGCAGAGCCAAAGTGCAGTTACAATTAAGTGGTAGCTGTGGTACAGTTACAATTAAGTGTGTATTTAGAAGCTTTAACACAACAGACTAACACAACACATTAACCTGGATTTGACCTCAGTGAGTCAGTCTATAGAATATCATTTCAGGGACAGAAAATTGATGGATGGATATTTAAGTGGTGCAACAGGGAAGCCAAGCATTGTGATACTAACAAGAGACAACAGGCAAACAGGTTTGAATAATTAACACAGGAATCGTTATAATGAATAATGTAATGTAATAGAATGCTTGAGTGACCCCTGCCATGTTCTTTTGAACTCAATGTTCCACTAAAAATAGTGTATTGAACTCCAAGAAATCCCGAGTTTTTCCAGAGCCAAAAAAGACATAGTTGTGTACGGAATAAAAGCAATACCTTTGATCATACAAGCCTGAATTAGTATTAGTTAGCCACTAAAAAGTACAAAACACAATGTCTTCATTGCAGTGACAAAGGTGTACTGCAAAGTTGTTTCATGGGTGCGCACCAGCATCACATTTTTTCATAGTTAACTGTCACACAAGTGGAGAAAAAAGTTATTTTCTTCTTTTCTTATGTTCTTATCTTGACTCGTTTTGTTGAGGTTAATCCAACTCAAGCGTGCTGAGACTTAATCCTTTGATGTTTGCTTTTTTAGGAATGAGATAGGCCCATTTTGTAGTTGGTTAAAAGCCTTAGGAAGCAAGCGGGTAACTGGTAATGGTGCACCAATAGAGAGTGTTTAGCATTTGGCCACACAGTCAGGAGATCCGGAAAACCTGGGTTCGAACCTCTGTTGGTGCATATCTCTGTGGAGTTTGCATGTTCCCCCTCCGGGTTTTCTCCAGTTTCCTCACACATTCCAAAAACATGCATGTTAGGTTAATTGGCTTTAAATTGTCCATAGGTATGAATGTGATTGTGACTGGTTTGTCTATATGTGCCCTGCGACTGGCGACCGGTTCAGGGTGTACCCTGCCTCTCGTCCGAAGTCAGCTGGAATAGGCTCCCGCAACCATGGCATGATAAGACAAGTCAAATGGATGGAACCCAGTCTGGAGAACTGGGTTGGAATCTCTGTGTAGAAGTTGCATGTTTGCCTTGCATGCAGGTATAGGAGAATTTAAATTACTTTGCCCATACGTGTGAATGTGAGCGTGAATGTTTTTTTTGTCTAAACTGTATGTGCCCTGTGATTGACTGACGACCAATTCAAGTTGCACTCTACATCTATACCCTACATCTATCTAGAACATTGTCTGTACTGTATATTTTTTTTACCATGACGAGGACTACTATTCAACACACTGTCACTTTACCATACTTATAAATGACCTTACTTATGCATTCAAACTTAATAACTGCAGGAAGTACAAATGTATTGAAATAGGGGCGACCCAAAGGGGATAGGATTTAATAAGTGTTGCTTCTTTCTACTCCTTTTGGACATGTGTAACTGTCCAGTGTATTAAGTGATGTATTCCAATGTCATTTACATGCTTGTTAAAATAAATTTACACCATTACAATTACCGTACCCCACCTCTCACCCAAAGTCAGCCGGGATAGGCTCTATTTCACTGAGTCCAATGAGGCCAAGTGGTATAGAATGGAGTGATGAAAACACAAACAGTTCGAGTCTCAGTTTAATTCACTCATTCATATGTAAAACAGCCCTGCCTTTTGGGAGCCAATCACTGTGGTCTCTGTGACACTTGATGTGAGTCAAGTAAAAGATGTGTTTATCAATCCAGCGGTTGAAGGCAGAGGAATAAAGCGGGGAGCAGATGTTTGCAGCTGCACACCAGATTACGGGGTGGAGTGGATGGTAGGGAAGCACGGCGGGTTTTGTGTGAGCTGAGATTTTTGGCAAGGTTTACAAGGGGGGTTACGGCGGGCTAGGGTGGCAGCAAAGGTGGGGTGGGGAGTTATGACTTAAAGGAAGCTTTCCTCTGAAGTGTCTGCCAGCGTGCACCCCAGCAAATGCAATCACAAGTCTGGTTGGTTCTGCTAGCTGAACTAATGAGTGCCTGCATGCAAAGGGCAGGGGCTTTGATGTTCTGGGTAGCTGGTTCCTTGTGTTTTCTCTCCCGCTCTCCTTCCCGAGCCTTGTCCCCACATCAAAAATGAAAGGGGAGTTGAGAAGCAGATGTTTTAAGGCTTCTATTCATACACCGCGTGCGTTATTCATCCCTTCCCCGTGCCCCCATTTGTCCTTTACTCCTGCACTATAGCACGGATCTATCTCTCTATCTTTGTATCCAGCTAAACACACTAAACCGACTCACTCTATACATATAATCATGATGTCAATCAAAGCAGGTCGCTTTTATCTCTCCCAACTTCCTCTCTCTGCTTGACTCTCTTTAATTTCAACCATGCCTGGTTGTCATTACTTAGACGCTGTCAGTGTGTTGCTATGCATGTGTGTAAGTCTGCAGCCTCCACCTGCCCCTGTCCGACACATGGGAGAAGCAGTGACAGGAAATTCCCCGTTTCACCAGCTCCGGGGTGAAAGGATAAAGAAAGGCAAACCATAAATCCAGACCCTTCCATCTCTTTTCCCCTCACTAAGCAGTCAATTCAGCCACCGGCACTATCATTCCTCAAGAGTCAAGGGATATTTACCTAAGTCTGTGCAAACAATACTTTTTTAAATTGCCGTTAAATCTAGCGGCTGGGGAGGATTCCCGTGCAGACTACCAATATACAGTATAAAGAAAGATGCAGCGTTAATGCCAGACCAGCAGTCACATTAGCATTTTCCTGACGTGCTTGACAGTCCGAAAGATTGGCATCGTCAAGTAGCGTGTCGCAAATTACAGCATGCGCACTTGTCCCATTTTGTCAGTACCTGTGCAGTCTAAGCATCCATGCATAGATGTCTTCAATCACCTTGGCAACAGTGTTACAGCGTCTCAGCCAGCCTATGAAGTCTGAGCAGATGATCTCTGATGCACCAAAGATTGTCCGTTTTCCTGATGCGTCTCTTCAGTAATAAAAGTCATCCTTTAAGGAAACAATATCCTGCGGCCAATAAAAGCCCCTCTCACAGCATGAAGTGGCTATAAAAAAGCTCTTGCCTGCAAAATTTGTGCTGCACTGAGGTTCCCTTCATCACACAGCTACAGGCATACATCAATGGCCTATGTACTGTAACTAAAGCGGGACCAAAAGTGGACAAGCACAGTTTTCACATTTTTTTGCGAAGAGTTACACATGACATCAGCATTGTTATCACAAGCAATCTCTTCCATCAAGTCATTGCTCACTTATATAATTTATTTCGCATCGCTATGTGGAAGTATACCAGCTGCCAGCTATGAATGAAACAAATTATTCTAATTTAAAATCTAACTTTTTTTTTTTTTTTAAAACAAACACAAAAGATTCTTTGAAGCTCAAATACATTTTCTGGTGCTGTTCAAACCGGACATGTACGTTATACAACTAGTGTAGCAAAGTTGAAGACTCGTCTAACATGAGCGCCTCAGCCAACTCAGTGATAACATTAAAAAAAAAGATGTACAAATATACACACAGCTGCTAAAATACATTGCTACTGTGCAATCAGGCACCATTTGGACAATTCTGTGTTTGCGACTAAGAAATGTATCTACATCGTGATATGCGCCACCTCTTCCATCTTTGACACTAACAGCAAGCTAGACAAGGCAACAACACCTGACACATTGTCAGTCAAAAGGAGCAACACAGCAGAGGGTAACAAACTCTACATCTTGAGTGGCAAATATGTCAAGGCACGATCTATTTGCACACGCTGACCCATTCCGAGATGCGACACTCCTCACACAGCACGTAGCAGCACCAGTGAAACCTGCAGTTGCAGCGTTGGCCGTGAGTTTGTTTTAATATATTGTGTCCTCGGCCGCAGCAAAGTGAGCTGCAGCTGTCTGTCCCATGGCTTGTTTTGTTGCAGGTCCGTCCATGTGTGCCTGGAGAGTCTATGGACACATCAGGCTCACAAAAGTCAGGAGACTTCTCAAAGTAGACCAACTCTCTGGATACGCTGAGACGATGACCTCTGTTCAGTTCATCCATTCTCCTGCGGCCGTTGTTCCGTATTCGAGTATTGAAAACCCCATTGTTCTTGTTCTGGGAGTTGACCAAGATGGCCATCAGGAATTTTTCCTTGAGGATGGAACCTATGAGCCGAAACTCTGGTAAAACGTGCCAACAGGTCTTGAACTGGCAGCTCCCTGATGTGCCATGACACTTGCACCTCCTCTTTACGTTGTCAGCCACTATCTGTGTGAAGAAAGATGATAGAAGGTCAGACACGCTGTGGTACACCTTGTTAATGATGGGTACCATGAAGATTAAAGCATTGGGACAGCTGTTCATTACAACTACAGAAACTGTGTGTGATAGAATTTGCAGGTTTTAGAGCTGTCACTCTACAATGAAGACTTTCTACAAGACTTTGGAGTGTGCAAATATTCAAAACATTTTTGTGATGTCAGTTGGTCCAAAGGAGTTTGATGGGTTTGAGGTCAGCACTCTCTACTTCTTTCACACTAATACACTTTGGACTTTGTGTACTGGGGCACTGCCATGGCATAGGTTTTATTGCCAACATGCCGAACAAGGTTACATTGAAGAACCTCATTCATTAACTTTCTATGCCGCTTGTCCTCACTATGGTTGCGAGGATGTGCTGGAGCCTATCCCAGCTGAATTTTGGCGAGAAACGGCGTACACCCTGGACTGGTTGTCAGCCAATTGCAGTTAAGAACTTCAGAAGAAGAAGTATGTTACAAAATACTAAAATACTAACATACTAAAATAGAAAAAAAATAGAAAAGAGGCCTCTCTCAAACTTTTCCCACTAAACTGAAAGTCTGTCCTGGTAATCTGAAGCATTGAAAGATAACTTGATTGATTGCCTGATTCAAATGTGTGACTTCCATCCATCCATCCATTCATCCGTTTCATCTATACATCGAAGGGATCAAAACATATGCTCACCTGTCGTCCCACTCGGTTGTTATGTATCCTCATACGAGCGTGGATGTCTCTGGAAGCCCCTCGTGAGTCCAGCCACTCCCTAGAAAAACGGTCCCCAAAACGGAAGTTATGATTGCAGCCCCCCCACTCCCACGTCTCCTGCATGGAGGTCAGCTCATCCTGAAAAGGCTTGAGCAGTGCAGAGCGGTGGCTGGAGTGAAAGTCAGCAGGTAGGTCACTCTGGAGACCCGAGGGTAGCGAGTGGGCCCTATTTATACCCAGTACACCCTTCTGCAACGTCTGCAGCTGCATCTGTGTGAGCTTTAGCCGGAGCTTATCATCATCCTGGCGACGCTTGCCCTCGCAGCCACATCCCCGCAGCTTGCCGATGCTGCAGGCCGAGCTCACTGAGTGAGCCACACCCGCTGATAATAAGGCCATCGAGAAGGCACTCTCACGGAAACCTTTTGGAAGCAAAGGCACACTGTCAGACATTGCTAGGCCATTCAAGTACAAGTGTGTAAAACAATCACAACTCTGGTGAATTTGGCAGCCATGGTACAGTGGATAAGAACTAAGGCCTTGCTTCAAATCCAGATTCATATTCTGCATTCAAGTCGTAATTCTGTATCTGGATTTAGATCATGGTTCCAATTTAATCTGGGGTCATATCAAAGCTGCCCATCTAATTTAAATCAAAACTCACAACAAATTCTTTTGCGTTATGTCAGTGTTGTCAAAACCAAAGTCTGGATGTGGATCAAAGTTGAAAAATAATCACTTGCCCTTCCATACAACAGCTGTGTTGAAAATGTCATCAAAATGCATTTAGAAATATTCTCATTTAAGTCCAAATCCAGATTTCAGATCTGGATTGGGTCACTAAGTAATTCTGAAAATACCAACCAAATTCCATTCTCCATTGCATTCCATGTCAGAATTATATCTGAATTACAAAAACAATCCAGGTACGTAAGTGGATCTTGATTCAGAGTGACATCAAATGATGATCATTTTGTCTTTGGGTTATGACAAAGCTACACACTGAATTTCGTTTGTTAAAAGCACTTTTGAATTACAGTATATGTGTGTTAAAACTATCCAAAACCATATTCCAAAATAAAGATTCAGATTTTGGTCATATGGTAATCAATTTGTCTTAAATACCAAATATCATCCGAATTTGTTCATTTCATTTTTTATTTCTATGTTACAAAGACGATCCAAATTTTGGATTTTGGATACAGAGCATGGTCCCAAAGTCATTGGGCCAATACCAAAACTGCACAAACCATGTTTCAGATGTAAGGTCAAAGGTTAATCAACTTGACAATAATGACAGTAATCTGTCGTTTATCCTTCGTTAACTAGTACCAGACCTGACCATGATAAGTAAACTACCGCAAAGTAGGATTCCTTATTTATAATTGGCATATTTACATAGTCAGAGCATACAAACCTGTTTATGACCTAATAAATTTGAGTTTTTACATTATTTCACCCCTGTAGACATGAAATAACCCCCCATTACCCACACCCAGTGACCAGTGTCAAAAATGATGTCACCATCTTAGATTGCGGCTTTTGAAATCAATACATCTGTATTTTAGTTCATTTTGCCATTTCTACACTTTAAATTGCTTGATTTAGGCATACAATATGTACAATTAGCTTAAATACATATACTGGATGTTTTGACTAATAATTGGTCTTATTCAACCACAAAACACCATGATTTATTAATTTTTTTTTTTTAAACGTGATAAAGTGAGGCCACAAAATTTGAACAACGATGTGAGAATGGACCACAATGAGTTCATTTGGTGATATTAAATAATTCATTAAGTGTTATTAGGTGATATGAGGTCAAAGTTCATTAGGTGATATGAACTCTATATGTACAGTACATGTATATGTATATGTTTGCAAAAAAATAATTAATTTCTGCTTCAACTAACACTTTGTATATGTTACATTACTTTTCAATTCACATTCATTAATTGATTAGATAAAAATAAGTCAAATAAGTCTACCTTGACTTATTTGAAAATATGCTGTTAAATGTAAGCACCATATTGACTACACTAATAGTCATCAAATATATCTATAAGGATTATTGCGACAATAATGATGGTGTGACCTCCAGGGAGTGTTAAAAAATCAGGAAGAAAAAAAACCTTCAGTATCCATCCATCCATCCATTTTCATCCATCCATCCATTTTAAATACCGCTTGTCCTCATTACGGTCGCAGGTATGCTGGAGCCTATCCCAGCTGACTTTGGGCGGGAGGTGGGGTCGCCAGTCAATCACAAGGAGAGATTCGAGATCCGAACCCTGATCTCCTGGCCAACATGCTACCCACTCGGCCATTGTGCGGCCCAGCTTCAGTATAATTACATTAAAAATAATTCTTTTTAACTCAAAAAGGGAAAATCTAATTATTCAAATTTGATGCAATGCCCAATTTATATTACTACAAATGATTGTAGACGGATGATCGGGTATATAAGTATTTTATGTAGCTTTTGTAAAGTTATTTAGTTTTTGTATAACATTTTTACACAGTCTGAATGTAGCTCATACTGAGCAAACTGTGTAGTTACTTATTTTGTTTGATATTTTTTATTCACCTATTGACAGTATTTTTATTTTGCAGGAATTGATTTTGGGGGGGATTTATTAACCATGTAAATTGACATGTTATCTTACAAAGTCAACGCCATTCAATTATTTTGTAAGCATATGTAAAATGCCAATTGAGGAGGGCGCTATATAAAATCTCACTTAGGGTGTCATGGAAGACACGCAAAGACTGGCGACACCAGTTGTATGTAACAACATTTGTTGGTTCCAATACTGTTAGATGGAAAAATCGATTGTTAGTCACAAAGCCCATCCATTCATCCATTTTCTTCCGCTTATCCGGGCAGCAACCCAAGCAGAGAAGCCCAAACTTCCCCCTCAACGGCCACTTCGTCCAGATCCCGAGGCGTTCCCAGGCCAGCTGAGAGACATAGTCTCTCCAGCGTGTCCTGGGTCTTCCCAGAGGCCTCCTACCGGTTGGACGTGCCCTGAACACCTCCCCAGGGAGGCGTCCGGGAGGCATCCTAACCAGATGCCCGAGCCACCTCATCTGGCTCCTCTCAATGCGGAGGAGCAGCGGTTCTACTCCGAGTCTCTCCCGGATGACAGTGCTTCTCACCCTATCTCTAAGGGAGAGCTTAGCCACCCTGCGGAGAAAACTTGCATGAGGTCCTGCCTCACAAAGCATTTACCAATAATTAGACAGCGGACTAATTTAATGCTATTTCTCTTTGATTTAAGGTTATCAACCTTACCTGAGAAGCTCCTTTAAATAGTTGAGGTGCAAAATAAACCCAAGAAAATCTACTTGAGTTGAGTTGATAATGCGTCCTCTACCCCATCTCAGCCTTTTCAAGTAAAGCACAAAAAGTACTAAAAGAACTTGACTAAAGTACAAAAGAATTTGACAGATACTGTATGTGAGACAGATGGGAATTAATATCGACAGCTGCTAGGTACTTACGCTATTCGCATTTGTATAATGTACAGTAAACATTCACACGCGCATACAGTATAGTATTTGTGTACAGCGTTGTACTTAGATATTCTGAATTTCAAACGTTTTGGTATTGATTGCTTGCACTATAAATACCATTCAGAGTCATACTAAATCTGGATTCAGATTCTAATCAAAAGTTATTCAACCTGTCATTTTGAAGCTGCATACCAAATGTAACAAAACATTATTAAAATGTCTTATGAGTTGCATGTTTTGGATCTGGACTGAAATCTTGGTTAAAAAGTACTTCTGTTTATACAAAAAAACGAAAAACCAAATTTTATCCGAGTTGGTTCAGAACGGTTTGAGTTATGACTGTGTTTAAAAAAACAATCCCAATCCAGATTTTAGTTTTGCATTTAGACCAAATTTAGACCTATTTGAAATTGTAGTCATCTTACAAAATTGATGTACAGTGAAGCATCCACCCCGCTTAGCATGTTTTTTGGTCAACATTGAAAATGACAGTTTCTGGCAAGCGAACAATATGGCACGCATCTTGTTGTGTTATTAATACACCGCATTAGTACACCTATCTTCTAAAATCCCAAAACATCCTGCCTCAAAAGGTTGTGCTATGTTGCCTTTGCTGTCATCAGCGGTTGACTCTCAAAAATCTTTTTATAGTTTTACAATCACAGTGTTACAGGCATAAAACAATTATAAATGCTTATGAACTACAAATGAAAGGGCTACAGGAACATTTACGGTTACTTTTACCTTCAGTGAAGACTGACTGTTCCCAAAGACACGATGTGGAGAAACAGCACAAGGATGTCCTTTTCTTGTTTGGTCGTGAGATATTTCTTGAATGCAAAACTTTCTCACATTCTTTATCAAAATGCTGGCACTTGCAACTTTTTTTGGCTATTTGTTGGGTTATTAGGGTGAGAAACACTGTTGAGTTCAAGAGTATTAGAGCTATATTATTGGTATTAAAACAGGAAGATGGTGTCCGTGTGGCGTCTCGCTGCCGCAATGTGTCTTTGAGAACAGTCACGTGGTCACTGAAGGTAAAAGTAACTTTAAATGCTCATTTATTCCTTTCTTTCATCAATTCTACGTATTTATATGTGTTTCAAAGTGTTTTCTGTGTGTTAACATGTTTGGCCTCTTGAAAAGGGATGAATTGGATTTACATGATGTCTCGTTGGAAAAATATATACGCTTAACGTCCGTTTCAACAAATTAATGATGTCAACCACGGTTCCGCTGTCAATACAAATTCCAGATTAAGATTCGGATTACAGTTGAAATGTAATCAACTGCTCAATCCAAACTACACATAAAACTCTATTCAAAATCTACTCACAATGCATTTACAGCATGTTGCAAAAATGTTATACAAATCCAGATACCGTATCTGAATCCAGATAATGGTGGAAGGAACACAAAAATGCAGATGAAATTAAAATGTTCTCTATTGGTGGAGCTTAAAGTGTCTTGAAATGTTAATATTCTTGCCTCCCCCCAAGCACCTCACCCCTCTTCCTCACCCCGGTTGAGGATGTCGCTGTAATGCAGCAGCCTGCTGAGGGCCTCCAGAGTCGAGCAGTTCCAGCGCTGGTCCCGGAGCTGATGCTGGCACTCGTGGATGGCCACCTGGATTCCCTGCAGTGCTGAGGCCGTCACATCAGGCCTACGTACACACATCCTCATCTGACGCTTACTGAGGCCTGCCAGGCGCAGGCACACTGAGTTGGGGGTTAGCACTGGATCTCCTGCCACCTTCAGGCTGAGGATGTCATTACACAGCACCCTACAGGGAGTCAGGCACAAGTTGCCTTATTAGACCACTGGTATAAAAAAAAAAAAAAAAGAAAGAAAAGTATAGTATAACATGTTTTAAGTGGGCAGGAAATCTACCTGTTTCTTTAAGTTTGTTTTATTTGAGTTGTTTAAATTATCTCAATTATGTATCATTGGAAAACATACGTTTCAAAACAGATTTAAGACAATCACATTACTAATACATGTAGATAGATAGAGGGATAGATTGATGGATAATGAAAGGGAAATAAAAATGAAAAATCTGTCTTATAGCCGACCATTTTCAGCACAATACACGTTTAATGTTAATAATATCCCAAGCGCATAATCCCTCAGGTGCACTTACGTTAAGGCAGGTAATACTAACAGTGCTGTCGCCAAAATCGGGCACCTTTCCAAGCGGAGTTTGTTTGATAATTCCATTTTCTGTCGCGTCGTGACATTAAAACAGCAGTAAAGATGTCCCGTCTTCTGTGGAGAAAGTGTAGCTGCAAGATGACGCGCGATTGTGGCTGTAGAGCGAAGCGCGGAGTGGAGACAAGAGCGCAAGAGGAGCTGTGGCGATCGTGCAGGAGGAGGAGGAGGAGGAGGAGGAGGAGGAGGAGAAGGGAGGTGAAAAGGAGGTCCCGCAAGCAGCTGTTTGCCAAATATTAGCTGCTATTAAACCTGGTTTATTATGTCACAACGATGCTTTGTAACAACAGACAGGTCATCTTGTGTTTCTGTGACTGACAAAGTATGAAGAGTTGCTTCGAATGAATGAAGTGAAAGCATCTGCCAGTTCTGGCTAAGGAAATAGCTGACCCCCCACACATGTTGGGCATTTTTGGTCATGCAAAAGTATTAAAAGCTGCTGAAATAGTATTTCTGAAAACAGTTTAAGCAGGTCTATGTCCTACTATCCTTTCTAACTGTCTTATGAAAACAAATGCATGAGTCCATATTGACCTAAGATGGGCCTTATGATTGCATTGTTAATAATTTTGTCTAGCGAGTGTTGATGAATCACGTCTTGGGGCAACTGAGGCACATGGGGTGCACTGCTTGGCTGCAATCAGCAGAAATGCTGTGGATTCAGCCTCAATGTTTGTGCTCTGAAGAGATACATGACATGAATACATCCAACAATCGCAGGGGTTCAGAACATCTACATTCAGAGGGAGACCTTCTTATCCCATCTAGAAGCACTGTAATGTAATGCATTAGTGTAACATCCAACACATGCACATACTGATTCAGATTCAGATTTTACTTGTCACATACATATACATGCAGAGTACGACGTGCAGTGAAATGTATTGTACGACTGTCCAACCTGTAACCATTTAAGGTATTTAATAGATTAAAAAAAAGAAATGAAAAAAAAAAAAGAAAGTAAAATACGTATGAAATATGAGATAAAATACAGTACAACAAATACAATATAATACAAATACAATAAAATAAAGTACAAAAGTACAGGAGATATGACGTGACGAGCAAGAATGGCAAGTGATATGTGTGTGTGACAGATGGTCACTAAATGTTGTAGTGAAAGTCTTTGAAGTGACTTGTGCTGTTTCAAGTCCACAGTTGTGCAAACTGTGCAGGGTGTGACAGGTGAAGTGATGGATAGAAAGTCTGTGTTTATGTGTATCCCTGTTTAGAGTCCGAATGGCGTGCCGGAAGAAGCTCCTCCTCATTCGCTCTGTGTTTGCCTTCAAGGAGCGGAATCGCTTTCCTGAACGCAACAGTGAGAAGAGTCCATTGTTAGGATGGCTTAGGTCCTTCACAATCTTCCTGGCTCTGGTCCTGCAACTCTTGTTAGAGATGTCTTGCAGGTCATGTCTCAGTTGAACGCACCACCCTCTGTGGGGCTGGCCATTCCTGCATGGTGCTGTTCCCGAACCAGGAAGTGATGCTGCCAGTCAGGACGCTCTCGATGGTGCCGGTGTAAAAAGTCTTTAGCACCTGAGAGGGTAGTTTAAAGTCCCTTAAGCGTCTCAGGTGGTATAGACGCTGCCGGGCCTTCTTCATCGGGGAGTTGGTGTGACAGGACCAAGACAAGTGCTGCGTGATGTGTACACCGAGGTACCAGAAGCTGTCCACTCTCTCCACCGGAATCCCGTTGATGGAAGCAGGGTTGTATGTTCACTCCTGCTTTGTAATGAAGTCCACTATTAGCTCCTTAGTCTTGCTGACGTTCAGGAGGACATTGCTCTCTTGGCACCATCTCTCCAGGTTTATAATCTCCTGTAGTAGGCCATCTCATCGTTGTTGGAGATCAGGCCCACCACGACAGTGGCCACACAGTCATACGTGTACAGTGAGTACAGCAGAAGGCTCAGAACACAACCCTGGGGGGCTCCAGTGCTGAGAGTGATGGAGGATGAGGTGTGTTTTCCCATCCGTACAGCTTGTTATCTGTCTTTTAGGAATTTAGAGATCCACTGACGCAGAGGTGGGCTGAGACCCAGGACCTCCAACTTCAATGTGAGTGTGGAGGGAATTATGGTGTTGAATGCTGAACTGTAGTCAACAAACAGCATTCTTGCATAATTCCCTTTTCTGCAGTCCAAGTGGCTGCTGTTTTTTGCCTTGTAGTCTCCACAGGTGAGGCTTCATTTGTTGAATATGTTTTATTTAAAGTGGAAAAGGGGATGCACTGCGACTATGGGGACAGAAATACGTTTTTGGACAGAGCCTGTTAGTAGCCTCATGCTTGCAAGTATGACAAAGGATATACACAGTTGTACACATTTTTTATCTTGTTATAGCAACCCTAATAAGAATAAGCATCATAGAAAATGGATGGATGGCTGGATAGTTTCAAGGCCAACAAACCATCAATAAATATTGTTGTATGCTGGAGTAATATTTAGCCACAGGTTCATTTTCTTCTCTTTTTGACCAGGAGTAAAGAACTGCACAAACATTCTATACTTTATTTTATTAGACTGTCTGAATTTGGTCAAGTCTGTTTTGTCATATATTATTGCAGTACACATAGTGAAAGTTCATACTTGAAAATGAAGCACTGGGGCTTTCAATAAAAGAACCAAGCAGGCTGACCCAACCCCTCTGGGTTTGAAGATGTTTAATGTTGCTTGTAAGTTAAACTTTAACTTTATTGTAACTGCTTTGCATCATTACCTTAGACCCGTCTCTATAGAGGAACGGCACTTTTGTTTTTGTTGTGTTTTTTTTAAGTTATAAAAATATATATCCAAATGAATCGCTACCTAACGTATGCTACCTTAAAGACGGAGCTGCACAACTGGGAATAGAAGAATGGAAGATGCATGTAGAAAACACAAATACTGTCAAAATACTGTACTGTGTTTGTGTTTTGTTGATAAGTTACACTGCTCACTGTCACAGTCATCTCTCTCCTGCTTACACACTGGCCAGTGCTCAGGATTGCAGAAATTCAGCGGCAATTTTGTTATATCCAAGGTACGATACTAAAGCAATGAAACGTTGATATAAATTAAAGTAGTCCATGTACAGCGTGTGTAGCCATACATATTTACTGGAGACATTTACCGTAGAGGCCTGGAAACATATTTGGGCATTCATCACGTTCACCATTCTCAGCAAGGCACTTGTCATCTTGGAGGTGTGTTTGAGCTCCTTATCATGTTGGGGAAACTGCTACGCGGCTCAGTTGCCCAAGAGAGGGGATAATACACTTCGTCCGAATGTCACCGAAAAAGTTGGAATTCAATTTCTCTCAATGTACCTCACACAAGTGTTGGCAACACTCATGCAACCCCAAAAATGATGCTATCACTACCATGCAAAACATAATTATCTTGGTACTCGCTTGCTGTCTATTGAGACAGTAATGGCTGTGGGTCAATTTACACAAGCTGTACACTGACTACTCTCAAGTATATCCTAGTGTAGTTTTGATTGAGAAGATACATTGCAATATAAATAGCCACTGAAATTCACACTGTATAATACTGTTAGTTTGATTCGAAACAAAGTAAAAACAAAAATAAACAAAACAAAACGAAACAAAATATAAAATACAGTATACAACACAAAAAGTAGTGGTAACAATCAAAATCTCTACATCCACTTAAAATGAGTTACGGTGAGTTATGGCAAATCATTTGAACATATCAGAACCTTCTATCATTCTATCTTTAAATATAATATTTTATAAGCAAAATTGAAGTTGTAGGTGTTCTGTTTTTTAGTTTTGAATTGTCCCATTTATGTTTCCCTTACAGTGTGATCGTGCGTAAAAGTTTGCCTGCACTTTTACGCACAAGCGCAGCCGCTCAACTATGAAGGATATCCATCATCTGCAGAAACATTTTGAAAAGTATAATCAATTACAACATTTAAATGGCAGAAAGGGCGATGTTAGTGCACTTTGTTGATGAAAAAGTGAAGCCATTGATGGATGTGAGAAAGCAGGGGGTTAGATGCCACTGTACGAGAGGGAGGCAGCAGCAGGCAGGCGGCTCTTCACAGACAATACCCCCCCCCCACACACCCCTTCCATGCACCCCCCCTAAACACCACCTCCATCAGAGGCAACTTCACTTTGTCATGCCAAAGTCTTTATTTCAATGAATGCATACATTAGGGGGAAGAATAGTATAATTCAATAGCATTAGTGATTCATTCGATTCTCACTGCGATGCCTCACTAGATGTTGTTTTAAAACGAGCAGGTGTAGTGTTCCTGATGTTGCATCTCCAAGAATTGAAATTCTGAAAGAATCTGGCGAAGTCACAAGCCTACACGAAATAAGCCTGCTGTGAAGAAGAGTATAGAAAGCTGTGAATGCACACCTTCATATGAAATTAAGTTAAAACCCCCTTCGAACACGGCAAGCATAGTGACACCAATTGATCTAATCTCCTTCTATTCCCTAAGATGCAGCAATGAAAAGTGCATTAGCATTCTGCCTTGGCGTGTATATCTAAGTGGCTTAAAAAGTGATTTGAAGTTGATTTGTATATAAAAGGCTCCCCCCTTTATCCGGATTGGAGCTAATCTGCTCGGTGTCGCATGACTGCGCCAGGAAACCCATTTGAGCACCTTCATATAGGGTCGCACTATAAATGTAGGCTGGCTGTCATTAAAGCCTCTTTACCAAAGCCCACTTCCTTTTTTACTGTCATCACTGCAGCACTAATATGGAAGTATGCAAATAGGCAGATAAGTGTCACACACACACACACACACGCACACGCACACAACAAAGACGCACAAGTTTGAGAACACATGGAGATGCTCCAAAGCGGGCTCACACGTGCATCGAAGGAGATCTGCAAGCCAGATGTTTGAAATGGCTTTTAGTCCTCTCTTTTTGCAGCAGGTCCATCACATCAAACACATGATTAGATACTGTATTTCATCCTGCACGTCTTAAAAAGTGTCTAAAAGTACAACAACGCAGCAGCAGGTGGCACACATCCTAACTTTGACACTTGCACAGTGTGGGCGCATAGGTGCAGTAATTACACTAAAGATGGCCCAGAATGAGAGAGAGTGCGCACTTATAAACGTTGCAGAGAGGAGGAGATGCGGTTAGGGAGTTGGCGAATTCAACCACTGGGTTAAAAAGGGTATATTTTCTGGGTGGCTCATATTGCGCTGTATAACACCAGCTTGGAGCTACACATCTGCAGCAGAACATCACCTTTTGTGCAACATTTTGTGCATGGGACTAGATGGGACAACATTCCAACATGGATTGGATGATGACCGCGAGATTTCGCAAAAAATTGCGCAATATAACACGGATTGCCCCTCACCCCCGCCTCCCTCTCTTTTCTGCACATTTGTGTTTCCTTATTCATTGTGCGCCCTATGAAGAGCATTAACTATCCCTCCCTCCAATCCTATTGAAAAGGCTCCGAGGAAGAGAGAAAAAAGACAGAGGGAGATGTGAGCAGCAAATCCCTTTTTTATTCCCCCTTGTAGCACTCAATAAGAGAAGAATGTGTTGCCTATCTGGTGTCACCACGGAGGGGATCAAGTCTGCGGGACTGTCCCACGCGTTCCACGCACCGTGCAGAGCATCACTCAAAGGGACAGAGTGAGGACTGCAGCATCCTCACATGCGTGGACTCTTCACCTCATCCTGCAAACATCCATTCAAGCCAAGTTAGGAGACTAGTGAGTATATGCTTGCAAAGGCGGGAAAATGCATCAATAATAGTAATATTGATGAGAATCAATTAATGTTAATTAATTATCGTGGGACTAATTTATGTAAGAAACACGTGTATGCTTCTATTGCACTAAAGTCAAATTAATCTAATCTTTTCCAGCACGTTGACCGAGGTCGAGATGAGGAGTTTGGCGCTTTTGCTGGGAGTGAAAGCCGCGTGCATTCTGCTGGTGTCGTCGCTATCTGGCACCGGAGCGGTCAACAACAGTGGCCGGTGGTGGTGAGTGCACGTCCCCATCAGCTCCGCTCTGCTTCCTGTTGCATGGGAAGAGAAAAAAAAAGGTCAGCTCATTTAACGGTGGCTTGAGCAGGGGAAGACCCCGAACTGCACACAACATAGTTTTATTGCAGGCTCTAAGTAGTAATGTGCTGGTGTTGGCACTGTTCGGGAAATTTTGTTCAGGCAACCACACGAGCTTCCAAACTTTCTATGTAAACGGTTTCAATTCATTGTCATTTAAATGCATTCATGGACACAGTAGATGATTCAATTTCTAATAACAATAATGTCATTTTCTAGCATTTTCCCCCTCAGAGATTACTGTTGAACAATTTCTGTCAAGAAAAATACTTTCTAGGTTAAACGTGGAATACATTAAAATCTGAATTCATTCAATTGTCAAGTGAAATCGCATAAGACAAGACACATCCAACAATTTATTGAAGTGCACAATCCTTCCGAAAGGAGACATTAGATGGTTTGAGGTTTTTTGCACAGCGATTGGCTGGTGACCAGTCCAGAGAGTACACCGCTTTCCACACAAGAGTCAGCTGGGATAGACTCCAGCATACCTCCATAATCCTAATAAGGATTGAGCGTCATAAAAGATGGATAAATAGATGGAGGTTTTTTGCAATGACTTTTTAAATTTGGTTGTTTAAGTGGCTACTAATTTTAGGTTGGCCGTGTTTTGGAAGCATCCTTGCTGTTTTTATAAACAAAAAGACACAGCTCTAGAATAATTAAAATGTGGGTTCCAGAAATAACAAGGCTTAAAAACAATTCTTTTTTTAATCCAAAAAAGGATAATAACATTCATTTATACAATTGAGCTGTGCCCACAGCCTATCATCCATAAAAAGACATTTATCACGCTGTGTATCAAATATTGTTGACATAAAATACATTTATTTTAAAATAATGGTCAGGTATAATGTAAAATTAAACACATGCTCTAAAGCATAATATTTTTAAAAGCTTAACATATTGTGACCCACACATTATTTTGGTTGTACATGTTAAATAACAGTCTTAAATATCACCTTTCACAGTCTCGTACCCTTCAGGCATTTGACCTGAAGTCATGTACACACTACTATTATTTTTCACCATATATTCAATGAATAACAGTATATACATTATCATTACTTTTATTATATTTTATTTATTTAAGAGTTATTATATACAAACATACTTATGCGTTTACATAAGGCACACAGAAGAATAAACAACTTTCTTTTGCATTGTACTCCCTGCGCTGTGCAGGCTCTGCTCATATGAGAAGCTGTTCAAGCACACTGCGTAACTCTCAGGGTTGGGTTTTCAGACACCAATGTAGTAATGCTGTTTTTAAGTTTTATGCATGTACCCCCTATGAAAATGGGCATGCCGCTGGGGGTACGCGTACCCTACTTTGGAAACCTATGATGCAGAATATCAAAGTTATACTTAACTCCTTCCATTTTTCTGCATGAATTTTTTGGATAATTAAAGTTTGGATACTTGTGGTAAAAATTGGAATTGTTCAAAATGCCTTGGTAAAGTGAAGCATTCAAGATTCAGGCGCAAGCCTAAGCCCTAATAAGGTGTGTTCCACAACTTTTGTCCATGTATAAATATGCATAACTATTGATTTGTCTGTCTGATAAACCCAGAGGTCATGTTTAATTATATTCTGTGCAAGGTTATATGCTAGTATAATGTATTCTAATCATTCTGAAGAACAAACAAGTCTGACTTTTGATTTCACTTTTTCTTTGTTATATAGGGGCATTGTCAACGTGGCTTCCTCATCCAACCTTCTCACCAATTCTAAGAATGTGCAGTTGGTCCTGGACCCGAGCCTGGCCCTGCTGAGTCGTCGCCAACGACGGCTGATTCGGCAGAATCCTGGCATCTTGCACGCCATCACTGCTGGACTGCACACGGCCATAAAAGAGTGCAAGTGGCAGTTCCGCAACCGCCGCTGGAACTGCCCGACCACCCACAGCCCAGCAATATTTGGCAAAATTGTCAACCGTGGTAAGTCTCTCTCATCTCTCCATCTTTGGACCAACTCAGGCAGGATGAATCAAAATCCCTTGTTCATATTAAAATTCCCTTTTCATTGTGTGAACAACATGTTATTGCTAATATGGGAGGATGTTGGACCAGTGGTGTGCACTGTTGCCTCGCAGCTAGGTGCTGGGGTTTGGATCGTAGCTCCAGCCTCTCTGTGTGGATTACTCCCATTGGGTTCACTCCTGCTTGAGGTTGTGATGCAGGTTCTGATGGCAAGTCTTACATTTTTCAGGTTGCAGAGAGACAGCCTTTGTGTTTGCAATCACAAGCGCAGGCGTGACCCACGCTGTGGCTCGCTCCTGTTCAGAAGGTGCCATTGAATCATGCACGTGCGATTACCGCCGCAGAGGTTCAGGGGGGCCGGACTGGCACTGGGGAGGCTGCAGTGACAATGTGGACTTTGGCAGGATGTTCAGCCGTGAGTTTGCGGACTCCAGCGAGCGAGGACGAGATCTGCGCTACCTCACTAACGTGCACAATAACGAAGCAGGCAGAATGGTATGGAATGACTATGTAATTTTTTGTACAGTACTTAAATAGCGGTTAGTGGTAGTTACTGGGGTCTCCTCTCTGTGCAGACGGTGTCCTCAGAGATGCGTCAGGAGTGCAAGTGTCACGGAATGTCAGGTTCCTGCACCGTCCGCACTTGCTGGATGCGCCTACCAAGCTTCCGCACCGTTGGAGACTTCCTCAAGGACCGCTTTGATGGTGCATCACGAGTCGTTTACGCCAACAAGGGCAGCAACCGTGCCTCGCACCGAGCAGATCCTCGTCACCTGGAACCTGAAAACCCGGCTCATAAACCCCCTTCCACCATGGACCTGGTCTACTTTGAAAAGTCCCCAAATTTCTGCGCCAATAATGGCAAAACTGGCACTTTGGGTACTTCAGGTAGAACATGCAACAGCTCTTCTCCAGGCCTAGATGGATGTGAACTGCTCTGCTGCGGACGCGGGTTTAAGACCAAAGCAGAGAGCATCACAGAGCGGTGCAACTGCACATTCCACTGGTGCTGTCACGTCAGCTGCTTGAATTGCACCAGTACTCGAACGTTACATCAGTGTCTATGATTATGCCAGTGGATACTGGAGGTGGGCATTATTTAGACATGTGAGAATCAGAACTCCTTAGAAACGAACTAGCTGGCAAAGAACGTCACAAACACACAGGTGGTTGCTATCAAATAGAAGCTGGAAAAGCTTTGAGGCAGGTGACAGGGAATCACCCAAAATGAAATGTCAATCAACGAAAAAAAATGCACAAATATACAAACAGGGTATAAAAGGAGTATACAGTACATGCTAGCTCCTTATCTGTAATACTCATTGGCATGCCTCAGAATGTTGAAGAGGTGTAGCCAGGTAGACATCATCTCTAGATCACTGCATATGGTGTTTCACATGTGTTCTCAAGGGTTACACAATTTGTTGTACTACAAAAGTTTGATTTATTTCAATGAAATCTCTTGACATAGGCTGTGGTTTAATTTTCCCCACCACATTGTCCCTTCTTCTTCAGATTTCATACGAAGCTGAACCTACACCTCAACTGCAATCTGCTCCTTTGACTTACGGCAACACAGTCCAGATGCTAAATGACAGGGAAAGCTACCACCAAGAAAAACAGAAACTGACCAACTCTTGTGGATTTTGAATGTATTATCATTACACTGACTATAAAGCAATAGCAGGATGCAATTAGGTCATACCGAATTATCTCTGCATAATCTCAGCCGATGTAATAAATAGGCTAACTTGAGGTGTACAGTGAAAATGATACATACCTGATTAAAACCACAAGATTTGTCATAAGTATTAATTTCATTTGGAAGAGTACAGCAAAAATCACACTGCATTAGCTAAGAGAACCAAAACGCTGTAAATATCAAAATATATGAATATATTTATAATGGTGTCATTGCTTGGTTTACTGAATAGTATGCATTTGTCAAAAACATTGAATTACTTTCTAGTCAATATTTTCATTTTGATTTTTTTTTGGTAATGTGTGTATTTGTATTACAAAGTACTTTGGCTGACACAAAACTCTTAAAAGGAAAGGGAGAGCACCACTTGTGTTTTTGTCATGCACTGAATACACACTTTTTTTGTCAGTGTAAATATAAAAATATTTATTTGTAAGAATTTTTATACTGCTAAAGCGAGATGTAAGTGGTGGCACTCTTTAGGGGATAAAAATTATGTAGGTGGTATTTTGATTTGTGTTGTATGATAGAACAATAAAATCTATATTTTGAATTAGTTTGTGTTCAGATTTTGTTTTGGTGGTGCTGTTGTTTTTTTCCCACCCAGCCAAGTGTCCCTGGGTGTCCTGCGCTTAATCCTATTAACAGCAGCACCAAAGCTCACAAAACATCCATGCATCTGTGCTCTCCACTGAAGAAGACCCAGCTTATCCAGCCCATATACACAATGATCTCATACAGCAGCACACTGAATTGAATGTTTTGCTTCATTTTACAGTATTTTATAGTATCAAACCCTCCAAGCCCTGGCAAAGCTATGAACCACAGGACCTTGGAAAGCATTTTTGCCATCATAAGAGGGCCAGTGTCACCATTAAGGTCGGTCAAGGCACCATCAACAGGGCAGCAAAGGAAAGAAAATTTGAAGGAGTTGCTCTTTTGTATGTGAAGGGAATTGCAAAAAAGCAGAAATAAAGCTGGCATTGGTGGGATATACAGTATCTCTACAGGTGGGAGCAACGGAATATTTCGGGTCAAAAAGCGGGTGATTCAATATATTTCGTTGTAAGAAATATGAAGAGCATAACAGAGAAAAACATTTCTAATGTGAAGGTGAATGGAAAGGGTGATTTGAAAAAAGAAAGAGAGGCAGCAGAGTTCAAAATGACTGGCATGGGAGTGAGGTGGGAGTGTAGGAGTGCTAGAGACAGGAGGAGGAGGAGGAGGGGTGATGCCTGTGGGATTGCTGTGGAGTCAGTGATAATTAGCTCAATTAGTGACAAAGGCAGTGTAATAAATACCGACTTAGTGTCTGGGTCCCTGCTGCCCTCTCCCTGCGCAGCCTGCGATGTGGCCCTGGCCTGATGGACAATTCATTAAACTGACAAAATACCCCACCGTCCAGGCGTGACGCAGCGAGTTAGCACCCTACAGGCCCGGCTCATTGTTCTAATTGTCTGGGCTGGAGTCACTTTGTGGCCGCCTCCTACTTCATCCACCCCGCCTTTACACTCCAACCTTCAGAGAAGCAATGGAGTTAATGCCCCTACCTTACTGTGTAAGTAGGTGATCGGCAGTTTTGGAAAAAAAAAAGCAGTAAGAGTTCTTCGGGGTGGGGCAGCGGCGGGGGAAGGCGACGGGATTAGCGAATGGAGGTTGCCTGGGAGTGCTGGGAGCAGCTCTGATCGGAATGTCGGAGAGATGAGTCCAGAAGCTCGGATGCAGGACAAAGCGAGAGTTAATAAGGAAAGATTGAAGGGACTGGCGACAATGGGCCGCCACCCGAGTCGAGATGAAATTGCTTCCGAGGATTATTGGGAGCAAGTGTGAGGCTTTTGTGTGTGTGTGTGTTTGGTTGGGCATTTGTGTGTTTGTGCTGCAGTGTGTGTACAGGGGCAGGGGGAGTGCTGGATTGATGGCTGCCCCTCTGGTTGGGGAGCAGGGGACCAGCAGAGGCTAACCGGCTGTTCCCACAGTCTGTTCTGCTGCAGCCACCTTTGACACACGGGCCTGCCAGGCGGCGAGCAGGCAGCCGTGGTGGAAAGGCCGCCGTCCAAAACAACTAAACTGTCACTAAGATGACCAGAGAAGTTGAGAGTTAGGAAGTGTGAAAAAGTGATGGGGAAAACGAAACAACTAAGTGAAGAAATTGGTTTTATTATTGCCATGAAACTCTATCGCTTCCTTGTGACACTGTCTCATCAAGACTGTGACACTTACTTACAAAAAGTGTTTTTGACTCAGCAGTTATATCACAGCTGATGATGCACCACAGCAGTTTCGCAGGAAAATTCCATCCTAAATCACAGAGGCGTAGTTGCCCGTTAGGTGGCGTGTGCTCTAATTTGAACGACTTACGGAATTCCAAAGTTGGTTTGGGTTGCCATACTGAATGATGGGCTGGTGACAGTGGATGTGTAGGTCATGGTAGGGTATGAACTATAGGAACTGGAATGAATGATGGAATTGTTATGGTTGAAACATCAGTTAAGTACTCATGAAGAATTTGTTGTCGCATTTCAGCAACCATTTTTGATTACAGATTACATCCTCAAGAGACAATACTGTAGAATTGAAATCTGGATACATCTTGTTGTCGGTGTCATTGTACAGCTTGGACAATAGAATGGATTTATTACCTACTGAAAATGACTCAACACAAAGCCATTATTACCAAGATCGTTGCGTATTGCCTACAGTCAAGCCCGGTGCTGATAGTGTCATGGCCTGAGGCTGCATGACTGCTGCTGGCACTCTCCATTGATGTGAAACATGAACATTGTGAATCAGAACCTGATCCACTTCCTTGGGAAGCACTAGCTTGCTGAGGAAGCTAAAGATGAAGGTGACAGAGTTGCCAAGAATGTCTCCATAACTGAACCCAAATCTCATCATGGAAAAGTAGGAGAGCATTCCAGTGAGCTGTGCCGTGCTGTTGAAGTTAATGTCCCAATAGATCAAGACAGGGCTAGGAAATCATTTGTACTGATACTAAATATGTTGACAAGGTCACTATGAGGTGTACATACCTGTGATGCAAGGTATTCAGACAACAATGGTTGTGTGTTGATAATTATATGTACAGTAAATCTGAACTGATATACACGCAGACTATCCTACAACACACCTGCATTTCCTAAAGCATTGCCCCTTGAGAAGATATAATAAAACTGTCGTTTAAATGTAAGGTGTGTACACAGTTTTATATTATATACTATTATATTATATATTATATTATATATTGTGTCTGTGTAGGTGTCTTCGAATGTGTGTGTGAGTGCGTGCGTGTGTGCGTGTGTGGGTGTGTGGGTGCGCAGGCAGCAGCAGCTGTGAGGCAGACACGGTCCAGGAGAATCATCCCCTAGCAACTGACCTTTTTGGCAGATGGCAGTTCCAGAGTAACAGCCACGCAGCATCACAATGACCGTGGCCTCCTAACATCTCCATCACTTCATCATCCAGCGACCTGCCACAGGCGACCACACAGGAGCGTGAGCATCACCACCCAATGCAACACGGGCAGGGGTCAATCTGCTCCGGATTCAAATACACAACATGTCCATGCACATGGCACTTTGGCTTCCAATGTTCCCAGTGTGGTGGTACAGGCAATAAGAATAAAGAGCAAGGATGAAGAGCATTGATTTAGGAGAGCCAACTCTTTTTGCTGTCTTCTACACCCCCAGTCACTCTCAAACCACACTTTACCATGCTTCTGCACCAAGTGAATCAGAGTCAGGATGTGAATGGACCACTCAACCACACTGAGCAATCCGTACGATGTCTGTGGTCAGGCTCAGTGCTCCTGTGGCGCAGGATAGATAACAAGCTGTGCAGTGAAGGTGGGGGGGAGACAATATTGTGTTCTAATGTGCGTGATAAGTCGTGTGCATGGATATCAACATTCACAGCTCTCCCACTTATTGAGCTATTTTATAGTTATTGTTACTTGTTATTGTTACTTAAAATAAACCACAGAAATAATGAAAGACATTACGTGCTTGAAAACTACAGTCAAATACAAAGCATGACTCACCTCGTGTAATATTTTAGCTCCAGAGGAAGTGGCTAGGAGGGATGTGTTGATGGGGGACAATGGAATGTCAACGACGTGCAGCAGCAAGGAGCATCTACAGGATAAAGTGAGGTCTGGCAACATAAAGTACAACAATCTGTGAAACAACAACTAGTGAGAGTATTGAGTATTAAGTGTTTATTTCGAGCCACATAAAAAAAAAAGAGTATTGAGTATTAAGTGTTTATTTCGAGCCACATAAAAAAAAAGAAAGAGAATATAGTCAAAATACACACATAGACAACAACTGGCAGACATTGATAGACAAGCTTATCTACCCCCTACCCCCAGTTGTAATACTAAAGCCAGTTACAGTAACACAATTTATAGCACCTTATGCATTGTATACATAAAAAATATATTACACCTACACACACATACAATATGCATTATTATTAATCTCATCGATACTAATGTGACATTACTCATTATTATACCATCATCATACAGCCACATATGTCTCATGTATTACTAATTAGTACTAATTATTTAATTCATTGTACACTATATATTTTTTTATGTATACGAAAGATTTTTGATTCATTAATATAATGGTTATTAGGGTTGATGGCAATAATAGTTAGTTATTAGTTACTTAGTAGTAAGAATATGTCCAAACTGGCCACATGGTGGTTAGCATGAATGTGAGTGTGAATGCTTGTTCGTCTTCCCTGCGATTGACTGGCGACCAGGGTGTACCCCGCCTCCCGCCCGAAGTCACCCATCACCCTAATGAGGATAAGTGGCATAGAAAATGGATGGATGGATATGTCCAAACTGCACTTTAGTAACCCACCACTCTTGGCCAAGTGTGCATTCATACTATTATACTAATTACTACTAATACTAATTACAAATATCAATTCATACTGTGCATTAAAAGAGACAAGAATTTGAGGGTCTGCTCCGTAAAGATGAAGGATCTCCTGCATCTGATCCTTCACTTATCTGCCCTAATCTATCTAATCTATTCCAGTCCATTCCATTTTCTTCCACTTATCTGGGTCCTGGTCGCGAAGGCAGCAGTTTCAGCAGCGAATTCCAGACTTCCCGGTCTCCTGCGACCTCTTCCAGCTCCACCGGGAGGACACCAAGGCGTTCCCAGGCCAGCTGTGAGACATAGTCCCTCCAGAGTGTCCTAGGTTTTCCCAGGGGCCTTCTCCCGGCTGGGCATGCCCGAAACACCTCACCAGGGAGGTGCCCGGTAGGCATCTGGACTAGAAACTCGAGCATCTCAACTGGCTCCTCTCGATGTGAAGGAGCAGCGGCTCTACTCTGAGCTCCTCCTGGATGGCCGAGCTCCTCACCCTTTTTTTCCCCCTTTGTTGACTGGAGAGGATGTACAAGGCAAGGGCTCTGCTGAGGATACTATAAACTACAACTATTTTGGTGCTTTTCTGGATACATTTCATGAACACAAGATTGCAACTGGTTCCTGATTCCCTCAACCTTAACTTGGATTGGCGAGAGGTACAGATTTCTTGAAATAAACCAGTTACATGTGCTGAAAGCTGCAAGGACGCCAAGCTAACTGGCTAGTTACGGAAGTTTAAAGCAGCTGCCTAGCAACAATGCCAAACAAAAGAAAAAATCGAAGAAAGCAAGCTTCTGTTACAATTGTAAATGATGCAGGCCCTGGATACATGGACTCAAATTCACAAGCATCAGTCTTGTTGCCAAATGTGGAAGGGGAGGACGACTACAGCCATGAGTTGAGTACATCAGAAAAACAAGAACAAAATGTGGTGGAGGACAATTTCTGGGAGACCTGGGTGGAAGACTTTAAGAAGTTAAAACAAATGAAGATGGTGTTGCAGGCGATATGGGGGTATACTGCAGCACAACCAGACCTTAAGCATTTGCAGTCACAGATTCAATATGTTCAATTGCAGATTGACAGTCTCATCAAAAAGAT
Organism: Oostethus manadensis; assembly: GCA_024372805.1. NCBI lineage: Eukaryota > Metazoa > Chordata > Actinopteri > Syngnathiformes > Syngnathidae > Oostethus > Oostethus manadensis. The sequence goes on along the minus strand of QODF01000032.1, from coordinate 1,118,689 downwards.
CCAAGGGGTCCCTGGTGATGTCATAAACCTTATGGAGGAAAATAGAGCACTGAGCAAAGAAACTAAAGCTCTAAAAGAAGAAATGGAGAAATTGCAAGATAAAAATGTTGCGTTGTGTACTGCTCTTAAAAAGGTTAAAAACCCTATGGCAGATAATAAAGCACTATGCACTGATATCAAGGCTTTGCAGGATAACATAAAACTACTATTGAAAGAAAATGCTGCCGGGAGCACTGCTCTCAAGGAAGCTAAAAACCATATGGAAGAAAATAGAGCATTATGCAAGGATGTCAGAGTTCTGCAGAATGATAGCAAGACATTATTGGAAGATAATGCTGCCTTGCATGCTGCCCTCAAGGAGGTTAAAACCCCCAAGGAAGTAAACAACGCATTTTGAAACCACATCAATGCTCTACAGGAGGATATCAGGACCCTATTGAAGGATAACGCCGCCTGGCGCACCACTCTGGAGGAAGAGAAAGAAGCAAAGGATAACATCACTGAGCAAATGAAAACTATAATGGAGGAGATGGATCAGAATTCACGAATGAATGGTGTGATCCTCACAGGGCTCAGAATTACACCCAGGTCAAAAGATAGGGAAGCTCATAACAAAAGGAGAACCAGATGGAATGAATGTTCCTTCAGCAAAGCAAAGATTGTCAGCTTCCTTCATCAAGGAGGTGAATGTAGGTATCAGCACCAGTGATACTTGCATCCAACTGTATGGCAGAAACAACACCACACCTGTCATCATCAAGTTCACCAATAGGTAATTCAAAACTGCACTGATGAAACAGAGGAAGAACTTGAAAGGCTCAAACGTTTACTTAAATGAGCATCTGACAAAACGCAACGCTGACATTGCCAAGAAAGCATGACAATAAGGATAAAAGAGGATACAACACACAAAAACAGTAAGATTACATTCAATAATACAAACATTGATATTAACGTTGAAAGAGCACGCTCAACAAAGTATTAAAATCAGGAACTCAAGTACTTACATTTAATGACACTCACAGTACAACACCAAGACAGCAAGATGTTGATCCAGTAATCAACAGGGGAAGAGGGAAGAAAAGAGGAGGAAAAAAAAGGGGAAAAAAAAGATAGTTTTTTAAAAAGAAAAATATATGTATGTGTATGTATGTAATATATATATATA
>QODF01000032.1:1039474-1116308 GCA_024372805.1 Oostethus manadensis | reverse complement strand
CCTGGAGTAGACTTTCCCAGGGAGGCTGAGGAGTGTGATCGCCCTATAGTTGGAAGACACCCTCCGGTCACCCTGAATATGATAATGCACACTATTATCATTATTGCCCAACCAACAATTAGATGTAATTACCACACACTATTTTACTTACTTTATATTTAATATCTCTGATGTTTTATGTGGTATCTTACTTGTTTTGAAGACAGATTGTATTATACATTCCACATATAATACAAATACTGGTTTTGATTATTTTAATTGTGCTGAACATGTAGAATTTAATGTTAAGCTGATCACGAACATTGTTGGGTTGGAATTTCTTCCCAACATACTGTAAATTTTTCTACTTTCAAATCAGTTGCAGCTGACAGTAAATATGTTACATAATTTGAAAAAAAAGATTGATAATTGATCATCCATTCATTCCATTTCTATACCGCTAATCTAGGGTCTAAAACTAGGGTCGCAGGCTATGGTGGAGCCTATCCCAGCTGACTTCAGGCTGGTTGATAATTGATCGTATACTTTCCTTTTTTTTTTATTGTTGTTGCTCTAGGACTCCCCTACAGGTGAGTGTAGTCTATTTTACAATGAAAACATCTCAATGAATAGATTTACAAATACACATTTTAAACAACTTTACACACATACATACAGTACCAAAAGTTGAATTCTAATGAAGAAAAAAAGCGTGTCTAGAAAAAAAGCAGGTAAAACAGAAAAAAACACTTCAGTACTTAGTATAACAAATAACAAGAACCTGCCTCACTTAAACCAACTCTAGTTAATGTATCTGTCTTTGTTTTTTTATTTCAAAATAACTGCTGTGGAAAAAGATAATCACAATTAGAATCAGGCTGCATGGTGGATGAGTGGGTAGCATGTTGGCCTCACAGTCAGGAGGTTCAGGGTTCGAATCTCCGTTGGGCATCTCTGTGTGGAGTTTGCATGTTCTCCCCGTGCGTGTGTGGTTTTCTCCGGGTACTCCGGTTTCCTCTCACATTCCAAAAACATGTATGTTCAGGTTAAATGGCGACTCGAAATTGTCCATTCGAGCGTGAATGCTTGTCTGTCTGCCCTGTGATTGACTGGCGACCAGTCCAGGGTGTACCCCGCCTCCCGCCCAAGGTCACCTGGGATAGGCTCCAGCATACCCGCGACCCTAATGAGGATAAGCGGTACAGAAATGGATGGATGGACAATCAGAATCAGCTTTATTGGCCAAGTATGCTTCTGCAAACAAGGAATATGACTAGGTTAGAATAGCTCTCACTGTACATGTACACAGACTCTAATAAATAGTTAAAAAGATGTTGTAAAAGATGTGCTAAGTGACAATTGTGACAGTGCAATTCAAGGAGGTAAGTGGGTGTATGATTAATAACCAGGGAATGATCTGCATTTGTAACTAAACAGAGAATTTACAGCATTTACATTTAAGTGAAGCAGGAAGCAGGATTGTTGATCGGAGTGACAGCATGGGGGAAGAAACTGTTCCTGCGCCTGCTTGTTTTGGCGTACAGTGATGTGTAGCGCCTAGTATACAGTAATTAAAACAGCAACACAGTATTTGCACAGAAATGAGTATAAATACAATACAGTGCATTTCATTTGTCAGCAGAGCCTAGCCTTCATTTATTCCAGTACATTGTCAGATGATGTTTTCTTATACTGCATACTGTACAAGCACAGTATGATTTGTGCATTGCTGAAATGTGTTGTCATATCCACTATCCACTAAACTGTATCTCTCCGTGGCTCCAAATGACACTTTTTCATCCTAAAACACATGGAAACACCACCAGTGGCTAGCATGTGTTATCAGTTGTGCTTTCACAGACACATTGTCCAATAAAAGTCAATTTTCGCAATACACGCAGTCTCGGAGAAGCAATTAGAAGACAATTAGATGTCATGGCTGAATAGGCAAGATGATGTACTTTCAAATGCTAGCGCTGCTATTACAGTACATAACAATGGCAGACAACACGTTGTTCGCAACATGGATCACATCATGGATCGCAACACACCATTTTGAGGTCAACAAACAATACGACTGGGAACAAAATTATTTTTTGGTTTTAATTACAAGCTGTGTTTTACAGGAAGAGTGGGCAAAGGCTACGCACTGACACGGCAGTGAAGGAATGTTTATTTGCTGCAGTTTGGGAGCTGAGTGGCTTGCAGGGACTATGACGCATTCCTGTGTAACTGGTTGGCCGGCTCTCAAACGCACACGTGCATTCACATGGTGCCCCGTGTGTTTGTTCACAGTCATGCAAGTATAGGACCTATTCGTCCAACGTGACAAGCGCATCATTCAAATCACCATGTCATGGTGTGACATCACTTCCCCTGTCTGTCACCACGTCTGTGTGTCATGTCCCATAACAAAAATATGGGAATCCTTGACCACAAATAGCCAAACCATGCATGTTTGTTTGTGTTTGCACGCATGTCTGCATCATTCCTGCAGTAGTCCCAATCACTATCCACACCATCTGGGAGAAGACATTTCTCTTGGCAAGTCTGTCTTTAAGGCCACAGTGACAGAAAGGACAGCCAACCACAGGAGCCACACATCTTCCCAACTACAAGAATGCCGGGAATGGCTTGAATAAATCAACCGCTAGAGTTTTGCTTTCTCTCCATCACTAAAATGTGCATATTTTCTTGGTGTCACATTCTCAAATGTACACTGCTCGCTCTGACTCGGTCTTCTCTCTGTGTAATATACCCACACAGCTTTTATCACTAATCGCTTCCAGAGCTGGGGAGATGCTAAAAGCTCGGCCAGATGCCTTTTTAATACATGCTGCACCCTGAAAAAGTTCAGGCTGGGCCCTGAACTATCATCTTGTTTTGATACACACTGCAGAGGGCACATGTGCTGTGCTGTTTAAATGAGTTCATTTAGGCAATTTGCTACCCATTTTCTATCCCGATTGTCCTGATTGGGGTTGCATGTAAGCCAGAGCCTATCCCAGCTGACTTTGAAGCAGAGTACACCCTGGACTGGTCAACAATCACAGGACATGTATTGTATAGACAACCCAGCATTCACACTCACATTCACACCAATGAACAAATATGTCTCATTTGCTAACATACATGGTACACCATAGTAGTGCAATACCTTTTTGAATTATGTATGTGGATCACACTTATTCCAATGCTCCTGTTTGTTTATATAAAGAAAACTACGACCTGATGTGGAAATGGAGAACCATGGGGCTGTCCGGTGAACAAAATCTGCTTTTTAATGGCTGGTCTCAGGTAGCAAGGTATGCTTCTACTTACTTGTGTCCTCTTTACACAAGTCCACACCTGTATTGAGGGTTCTCTTGCTTTTAGAGCCTCTTGGTGACCATTTAGTCTTCATGTTCAGCACCGTAGTTTTGACAGCTGATGCCATTCCCTTGGATAATGACCTCTGTAATCTAATGGGGCCCGATACAATATTTTCATTTATGACCGGGTAAGACTGAAATATGCGAAATTATAACTGCTGCTGAGAAAACAAACCTTGAAGAGGCGCGCGCAAGGATCTGCGCATCCTTTATTCGACTGCCATCTAGTGGTCAAACTGACAATGCTAACTTTAAGGGCTTCATAAAAAATGGGAATTTACAGAAGTTAAAGGAGAATATACAACAAATATTTTCGTTCATTTCTCTGGCGAAGGCAGGGAATACCTACCTGCTTTGGGGGAATGTGTTTTGTTGTTGTCTTTATGAATAACTTTCCAACTAGATAGCAAACTTCGCCTTCAACAGTACATGCACGCGCCTAATATGTACTGCACATATAGTATTTTGTCTTTCTAATATTTGTCTTTCTTTCGGCAAATTAGGGTTAAGGCCAGACTAGACTTGGTGTTGTGTGGTTGACTACAGCCGGTTCTTTTACTATGTATTTCTATGTAGCCTGTGTATTTTTTCTATATGATACCATATAGTTGTATGCAGTGTTTGCCCAAAGCATAAAAACTAGGAGATAAAATACAAATACTTGTGAATGTAGTATTCCACATTGGTCGCTAGGTTTCAGTAAATGTTTGGTGGTACAAGCAACAGGAACAATGTTAGCGCATGAATTGTAGTAAAGTGGCGTGGACATGTGTTTGCCCCTTCCCCTTTTCTTCTTTTCCTTTCGGCTTATCCCATCAGGAGTCGCCACAGCGAATCATTTTCGCATGTTTTGATTTGGCAAGAGTTTTACATCGGATGCCCTTCCTGACACAACCCTCTGTTTGAGGGACATGATGTAATAGTGGTAATAAAAAAGTGTCGTGGGTCTTCATTTTTTTTATTTTAGGAATGTTCCCGAGCCTGATAAAAACAAGCTGCATTCCGCAAATGGCCAATTTGGAGGAACTCAATATTTCTTGATTTTTTACATTTCTTCATGGTTAGTCACAATTAAACGAACGAACACCTCACCAGGGTGGCGTTCAGGAGGCATCCGGACTAGAAGCCCGAGCCATCGCAACTGGCCCCTCTCTATGTGAAGGAGCAGTGATCCTAGTCTGAGCTCCTCCCATAAAACCGAGCTTCCAGTGTCTTAGGAGGTTCAAGGTGACGGGCCAGACTAAGAGTGATGTTGAAGACCCTAATGAAGAGTAGCAAGAGGAGTGACTGCACCTCGCCCGTACGTGGGAGACCGGGGCCTCACCCTGGAGTCAGGCCTGGGGGAGGGGCTCGCACGTGAGCGCCTGGTAGCCAGGCCTTCACCGGTGGGGCCTTGCCGAGCCTAGCTCGAATCAGGAACACGGGAACTCCCCCCCGCAGATCCACCACCTGCCGGGGCAAGCATAAGGGTCCGGTGCAATGCAATTTGGGCACCTCACCTCAACCCACAGTATGTGCTCTGAAACCAAATTCCTTGAGAGGGGGTGAACCTTGTTCTTCTCTGGAGTTGCTGCAGGGGAGAGGCGGCGAGCTGGTGTGGGTTTATTAATATCCCCCCGGCTTGGTTATTTCCCTACGCCTTCAGGCTGGAGAAAGGGTGCTGACTGTGGTTTGTGCGTACGTGCCAAACGGCAGTTCAGAGTACCCAGCCTTCTTGGAGTCTATCAGAGGGGTTCTGGAGAGCACCACAGCTGGTGACTCCATACTTCTACTGGGAGACTTCAACGACCATGTGGGGAATGACAGTGTGAGGGGCGTGGTTGGGAGGAACGCCCTCCCTGATCTGAACCCGTGTAGTGTGTTGTTGCTGGACGTCTGTGCAAATTTATGGACAGTTTGTCCATAAAAAACACCATGTTCGAAGATAAGGATGTCCCTGAGTGCAATTGGCACCAGGACACCCTAGGTTGCAGGTCTAGGATCGACTTTGTGGTCGTATCAACAGACCTTCACCTGCATGTTCTGGACACATGGGTGAAGAGAGGGGCGGAGCTCTCAACTGACCACCACCTGGTGATGAGTTGGATTAGATGGCGGGGAAGGATGCCGGACAGACCTGGTAGACCCAAACGCGTAGTGAGGGTGTGCTGGGAACATCTGGCAGAGTCTCCCGTTTGTCGAGTCTTCAACTCTCATCTCCGGCAGAGTTTCGCCTGCATCCCGAGAGAGGACCGGGATGAGTCCGAATGAGACGTATTCCGTGCCTCCATTGCTGAGGCAGCCAGTCGTAGTTGCGGCCGCAAGGTGGTCTGTGCCAAGTCTGGCACCGACCAAGTCGTGCCAAGTCCCTACTGAGACTGCTGCCCCCGCAACCCGGACCCGGATAAGCGGAAGAAAATGGAATGGAAATGGAATGGAATGCGTTCAGGCTCGACTTACTGCTGGCAATGCAAACCAGGCTCCTGCTCCTGTTGTACAAAGACCGAATGTCAAGCACTAGTCCCTCAACATCCAGAGCTTTGCGGAACTCAGGGCAAAACTCGTCCACCCCCGAGGCCTTGCCACAGGGCCCCAGATACCTCGGATGGCCTCGGATGGTTTGCCAGAACCTCTTTGAGGCCGACAAGAAATTTGTGCTCCATGGCCTCAGCAAACTCCTCCCACACCCAAGTTTTTGCCTCAACCACCACATAACCTGCATGATTGAGGGGTCCGACAAGCCATCAATGTGTAATAGGCCTCCTCCTTCAGCTTGACCTCAGCCCTGACCTCTGGTGTCCACCCTTGGATTTGGGTCTTGCCGTCACGACTGGCAGCCCCTTTCTTCACTCGTGTGTCCATAACATAGATCAGAAATCTGCGGCCTAAGGCGTACTTGTGCCAAGTGTACTTTTTATGTTTGAACATGGTGTTTGTTGTGGACAAACTGTGGTTTGGACGAAAATCCAACAAAAACAACCCACACGGGTTCAATCACGCCCCACCTGGTCACACTGTCATTTCCCATACAGTCGATGAAGTCTCCCAGTAGAACTATGGAATAACCAGCAGAAGTGCTCTCCAGCACCTCTGAAATAGACTCCAAAACCACTGGATACTCTGAGCTGCCGTTTAGTGCATACACACAAACAACAGTCAGGATCCTTTCCCATCCTGAAAGCCGCCTCTCCCTTGCAGCAACTACAGAGTTGAACAAGGTCCAGCTCCTCTCGATGAATTTGGCTTCACAGTCCAAACTGTGGGTCGAGGTGAGTCCGACTATATCTAGTCAGATGGTCCCAACCTCTTGCACAAGCTCGGGTTCCTTCCCCACCAGAGAGAACACATTCCATGTCCCAAGAACCAGTTTTGGCCGCTGAAGACCAGGTCGCCTGGGCACACTCCCTATGTCGCACTTGTATGCTATATTGCTTATACATGATCTTCTCTTATTTAGAAGCGTAACTGACTGCTTGATGTTGGATATAATAATATAAGATGATTATCATCCCGCTGGAAGTAATGTGGCAACTCAGATAGCACGTGTATAGTATATTGCATTTACATAATCTACTAATTGGAAGGATAATTTACTTGCTTGATTATAATCATTATTATTACCAGCATTTGTTGAAAATGCATTTCTCTTTGAAAACCTGAGGAAACTGTGTCGTTCAAAACATTTTTTAGAAGAACTTTGATTAAAAAGTTGATTGGAGAAGGGAAAACTTATGAAGAGGTGCAAAAAATATGTGGCTGTTCGGAGAGCAAAACCAAAGACAGGTGTCAGAAAAGGAAAGACAACTATCAAAATGGATAAAAGAAAAAAACAGAATGGCAAAAGCTCAGCCAATGATCAGCTCCAGGATGACCAAAGACTGGAGTTACCTGTAAGTCCTGTGACAGTTAGAAGACATCTTTGTGAAACTAATCTATTAGCAAAATAATCCCTTTGTTAAAAATGCTACCGGCCCCTGTCCACCCACCGAGACAGAGACTGCATGACTGAAAAATGCGCCAAGCTGCTAAAAGCAATTCACAGAGTGAACCCTCTCCATGTCTGTTTGGAGACACCCCTACTTCTTATGATGTATTTTTTGATTTGACACACTGGGAACACCAACACAAAGTTAATTTTCAAAGAACATGCACTATGATGAAAGGAAGGGGAGTCATAACAACAATAAACTTAACTTTATTAACAGTAAAAAGTTTCCAGAATAGCGAGGGCGACGCATTTGTAACTGCAGAAACATCTTGGAAAACAACAGGACCTTTTGAAATAATGAGGCAGTTAAACAAGTTGAACTTTGAGGTAACGTGTTTTGTCAAGTTACACCACTCACACAATATATAACATTAAACGATCACACAACGAGACACAAGTCCATGCCTCATTTTTCACTTCACATTTTGAAAAATAGTTTCACAATTCAGGTAGAAGCGGAGTGGTGACAAGCACACATGCTGTGTTCCATTCACGCATGTGTCTCTCTTTCTTTCATAAACCAAGTGCAGTGCTGTTTTTTTGTTGAACCATCTCAGGTACATTCTACAAAGAAAGGAAGTGCAACTATTAAAGCAGCAAACTCACAATAACAAATTGAGAATACTGAGTTTGGTTTCATTCGCCTTCCCAAAATCAAGAATAACAGAAAAGTCACGGTACTGTAGCAATAAGGTATTTGGGTGCTATAAATGAGCAGGAGGTAACATATCTTGTGAGGAATATGCTGGATAAGATTTGGAATATAGCTGATTAAATACACCAAGGCTGAAACAAGCAACATTAAATATTCACTATAACCCATCTGACTTGATTTCTAAACAATTACCTTCATTCAAATTAAGTTCTCCTTACTCTCAGCATCTCTGTGCTAAAATGATATCAAATTCTCAGTCAGTGCAGCAACTTCAGTGCGACAGCGAGTGCAACACGGTGGGAATCTGAGAAAGGCTGACTGTTACAAATTAAACGGCCGATCATTGTGAGTATACAGCAGTAGTTTCAGTGCAGCAGAACAATCACAACAAAGTAAAAGCCACCAAGTGCTTCGGCAAAGACTTATTCATATATAAAGCAGATAATCTACAGGTGCAATCCTGTAAAGGTAAAAGCAAACCTGGGCCATCATGATCAGTGTTTTTCTTGTACACCTCATGGCTCATGGTCTGATCTGCACCAGTATTCTAAGGCTCACTTTAAAATCCACAATTCTATATCTGAGCCCTGCATTTAATGCGAGAGAAAATATATTCTACCTTCACGGTTTAGCTTTGTTTCACAGAATTCCCACTATGTAACTGAGTCAGGCTCTGTACACAGTCGCAAATATTCTTGTTTGTGATTTCACATACTGTAAACAAGATATAGTTAAGGCAGTCCTTTTTAGCTTTTATCCTCTGAAAAAAGCTTCCCCAAAACCTAGAGGCACAACTCTCTCAGTGCATATGATGCTTACCTGACACCATCTTACACCACCAAAACAAATTTTATAGTGCAGGGGTTTTCAAAGTGCGGCACAGTGATCTTCCCTATGAGAATATAACACCCCTTCTACCTAAAAAACGCATTTTCAGGAGCATACTCTGTGTTTTGTGCTCACACTAGATGCCTGTTTACTCCCCCGCCATAGGAATTACAACAAATTATTTTGCATTTAAAAATAACATAACATCAGTTATCTTAGCAGGTTTGAAAAGGTTTTGCACAATATGCTGCGCCTCCCCTGAACTCTTCTGGTGTCCCCCAGAGGAAGCCCGCCTCACACTTTGAAAACCATTAAAGTATGCAACTGTTAAATTGTAAACATGGTGCTTTCTCTACTACCTGTGCACACCAGCACTCCAGTATGCAACTTAAATCGTAAGAAAATTAGCTAGTCAAGATTTGTTAGCACCTGTTCCCACTCTTTTTTTTTTAGTTTGGGGGGAAGTCCCCCAAGAAGGCACTTTTAAAGCAAAATCACATTTTTGCCAGTTGATTTGATAAGATAGTAAGAGAGTGCATTCAATCATAGTATGTCATTTGCCATCATGAACTTTTAAATGCTGCTCTCTGCACTAGTGAAATAGATATTAGAAATTCTAACTTTTCCACTGGGGATTCAAACTATAATCTGGTGCAGAACAAACATGAGCCCACAACGCATTGAGCAAAACAGTCCCGTCCATTCATCTCACCCCTACCCTACTTCTGCTCAGGCCACATGGTGCTCTCCTCTGCTGATGTGCGAGGAGAACTCGTAGCGGTCCCGGCTGCGGTGGCCACAGATGTTGCACTCAAAAGGTTGGTGGAAACCGTGACAGCCCATGTGAATAGTGAACATGACGTGATCCAGGAAGAGGATGTGGCAGTGGCGGCAGTGGAAGGAGCGTAGGCGCTGGCCATCCCTGTCCAGCACCTGCACTGACTCCCTGGAGGGGAACGATGAGCCAGCGCTCCTTTTCACTGGCATGTGGGGAGCCGCACACACCCTGTCCCAGTCTGGGTCCATCTCTTTGGCCTGGCTGGGGCTGGAGGTGGGAAGGCTGTGGGGCAGGCCTACTGCTTGGTAGGGGAGGTGCTGGTTGTTGTTGGAGGTACTTATATGTGCTGCAGCCCTTGTGCTGTGCTCTTCAGCTGTGCTCTCTGTGTCTGTAGAGTCGGGACATCCGTTGGGTGAGGTGGTGTGGCTATGAACTGGGGGGTGACCTTCACATCCTTCACCTGCTTCTTGACCCAACATGCCGAGAGGCACCATTGTGAGTCCCCTCGAGACACCTTGACGAGGCACATTGCTGTGGATGGAACTCATAACGGTGCGCAGCTCAGACAAGAAGGCAGGATGGAGCTGAGACAGAGCAGGGTTCTCTCCTTTTCTCCTGGAGTCTTGCAGTTGTTTCCCGACCAATCCAGTGCACTCAGCAGCTGGCTGAGGTGTCAAATGCTCTCCTTCCCTCTCTGAACCAGAGGACAAATCATAAGGTGCTTCAAGCAGGTCAAGATGGATGCGCTTGTCAGCTGAGAAAGGCATACCAGTGATAGTTACTGGACTGACATGATTCCTACTATGTCTTCACAAAACACCATGCAATATTTTCTAAGCATCTTTATATGTTCAGATTGATAAACATTACTAACGACAGTTAGTTCCAGGAGTAGGATTTGGAAGCCGACGTGTTCTTGTCATTCCCCTGATGGTGTGTAGAATCTTTGTGGTGATTCTGCTAAAAACTCTAAAGTTACAGTGGGTGTTTTGTGGAGGCGCAATAGATCATCTGAAAATTTTCAAGTCATATATTCTGAAATATACACTATGCAGTCGTGTGAAAAATTAGAATACATGACTTTACACTGTCACAGAATATTGTCAAGTATTACAATTACAAATAATAAGTTATAAATAATAACAAATAAGTACAACTGTTTCTTCCAGCTCTTTCCAAAACAAAGGTGCACTTCTTGTGTGCACCTACTTTAAAACTTTGTACTGGACACTTGTGAAAAGGAAGAAGCTACTGTATATCGAGATTCTCTTTTTGTTTTAAGTTTATCATTTTAAAGAGCACGACATTTTTAACTGTCATTAATATATTACTGCACAGATAATGAAAAAAAAACTTACCAAGAAACTTTTGTGGCGTCGACCTCTTTCGTTTTGTGGTGCTAACAGCCAATCTATCTACACAGTGTGGTTTCTCATTGGATGGCTCGAGTGCAGGTTTGGTCATTGACTCGATATTTAGCGACTCGACACCTAGAAAAAGGTTAATGGTTAAAGGCTAATTCAATATACTGCGATTGCATGAAAAACCACGCGGGGACTTTTTCTTTGGTGTTGTGTCTGGCGTTACCCTGTTCTGCTGCCTGTGTGTTGATGGCTGACGGCTGATCCTGGCTTTTTAGAAATCTGTGGCAACGCTCTCGGTGATCCTCCAATGTGCTCTGTTGTTTGTAGCTGCGACTACAGTAGCTGCACTTGAAAGGTTTTCCCCCTAATGGCGAAGAAACTGCAATTCAAAGACAAAAAAGGTACTGTTTAAAAATGAACCCCCCAGAACGAAGGTAGTTGAACACTGAGAATGAATAGTAAAATAAAGTCTGTTACTATATTCAATTATGTAGCTAGGCACCATTCATCGTGAAGAAACCATTATTGAAAACATGACTAATAATGGCCTCAATTTCACAGGTCACAGTCATATTTCAATGGCTCCCTTATAATGAATTTTTTAAATATTATTTACTGTAACTGTTCACCATTTACAAAACCGAACTCGCCATTTCAGCTTTCGAAAAAAACATTTGAGGGTACATGAACACCTGTTAAAGTCGCGTCAATTTGAATGCAGGATTTCCTGTTGTCACAACCCGCTAAATGTCATATTATGTCATGTGCTTAACAGTACATTTGGGTGAATAATAACTGTTTCCTCTGAGCTTCACAGAGGGGGTGGGCATCTCTGATGAAATCTTATCTCGACCACTTACTGTAAACTCATACAGTGTACTGTATGTCATCACAGTAACTGTGTAACAGCTGGATCCGTCTAGCTTATTGGCATTTATCAATAGCATTTATATATTGTACTAGCAGGTGTTCCCAAGTTGTCTTACCTTGAGTCTTATCAACATACTCCCGTGGTCATTAAGTTGCAACCCACTTTTACTGAAGTCAAACCAAGCAATTGTACATGCAACGTTGTCTATGTTACATATACAAAGTCCATTTCAGAGCACATTAATTAAAAATGAGGAGGAACATGATAACTACATGGATTAAAATAAAGTCTAAAATTAAAATTTAAACCTAAATAAAATAAAGTATGAATATTGCATTCAGTGAGATTGTATTTAACGTACATACTGCATATGTGTGAGTATCTAGGAGGAAGATGCTGTTCAGATGATGTTTAGACATAATATAAATATAAATGTTCGTTTTTCTTCTGTCCGCGACACACAGATTTTGGGAATGTTCCTGCGATGATACAATACAAAGGCTTTGTAATCAAAACACATATTAGAATAATTACATAACAGTATATTGTAATAAACATTTGCATTTTATTGTTCTATTTTGACTTTGTCTCAGTTCTTCTATAAAAAGTTTCTGATATCTTCATTATTGTGGCTGTAGTCTTCAGTGGTAAAGATCTGCATTAAATATTTTTACCTCTTAATCAAGATTAAATGAGGTAACCAACACATTTTTCTCAACAAGAGAAGGGAAATATGATCTTAGGAACAAACTAAACTTAAAACAGCTATATGCAAGAACAACGCTAAAAACTATTAGTACTTCGCTATGTGGAATCCAAACTATGGAATGGATTAAGTAAATAAGTAAAACAATGCTCTACAATGAGTGATTTCAAGAAACATTACAAACAATTGATGTTTACAAAATACAAGGAAGAAGACTTTGTGAACTATTGTGTACATCCAATGCAATGTCTCCTCACTACTGCACTTAATAACTCTTCATTCCTTGGAGAGTAAATTGTCTGTCTGCTTGACTGTCAATGCTACTGTATGTCTTTAATTATCATCTTATCACTAACTTTTCATTTCTAGTGAGCACATTGTTTGAACTACAACTATGTTCTGTTCAATTTGTTTATATTCCACTCATTACTATTATTATGATTATCATTCATTAGGACTGCTATATAATTGGTTTACTATTGTTTAACACACTGTCACATTACCTTACTTATGCATTTCAAACTCAGTAACTGCAGGAAGTGTACAAATGTATTGAAATAGGGGAAAGCCTGCGGCGGTAGGATTTAATAAGCTTTGCTTTTTCCTACTCCTTTTGGACATGTGGAACTGTCAATTGTATTAAGTGATGTATTCCAATATAATTTATATACATGCGCAAATAAAATTAAACCATTCCCATTACCATTACCAAGAACTTTGCTTAGTGTCCTCACTTAAACCATGCAAACTTTTATGACACTACCTCAGAAAAAAATCAGAATCGAGAATAAATAAGAAGCGGAATTGAAATGAGAAATATGAATTGGAACTGGAATTGCTCACATTAAGGGCTCTAATTTTGTGGGTTGCGCAACTTGGCGCAGGCTGCGCAGTAGTAATTTTGTCCGGTGTAACACAGTGTGCAGCCAATTTGGTAATATGGTAGGCCGAGATGCGCCGCAATGGCGCAGCAGGGGGAGGTGCTGAATGATTCAGCCTGGCGTAGTGAAAATTTTGTGCCAAAATGCTTCGCCGAAGGTGCGCTGACAGCTCGCCAGCTCCAACCTGGTCTACTCTAGTGATAATTTGGCTGACTGGCACACACGTCACTAAAACACCACAGGCCGGTTTACACAGTGAGACACATTTGAATGCATTTAATAATCACAACAACTACTGATTAAAGTAACTATCTGAATCAGCACATACATTTTGATCTATATTGACTGTCCCGTCTGCCTCTGTCGCACCGTCTCCACCACCTCATCTGTCCTGAATCTCTGCCTCCCTCCTCCTCCTCCTCGGTGGCCAGTAGATCTGACATGGATGTGGTTAATTGTAAATAAACGGTTAATCAAACGTATTTACATCTTTGATCACCCGAGAATTGCAAAAATGATCATAATGAATTGGGTAATACAAGTTCATCTCACATGCAAACACAAGTGACAAGGGCCAGACCACCAACTTGGCAATGCGACTTTTACGCACACTTGCTTTGGATTTCATCCCTATTATGCATAGTTTTTGATTGTTCATATTACACGGCATTCAAATATAGGTTACTAAATACGAGTGTCTTTATTAGTGGGGAAAAAAGCTTATCTTACCTGTAATACCAACCTCAACACCACCAAAACCCTCAATACTGACAGCTGAGAGGAAGGAGGACGCAATGGCCCACCGCCGGGATAAGTATCACACTAGTGATACAGAGCTCATTGAACCATTTTTTATACACTGGGCAACGGTTCTCAGTGCGTCAGGGCAAACCTGATTTAGGATACTTGTAATCCCCTCCCAGGCCACTTTTGCATCATCAGCCCATGGAGGTCTGCTCCAGTGACCATATATTTGGCCACTGCGAGCTTTGACCTCCCGGACCAAAACATCACTTTTTGTCTGGGAGAAGTTTGGCCGTCTTCCGCTGTCTTCATCTACATTCAACAAAACTTGCTGCTTCTACGGGGGCACATTTAAAGGAGAAGAGAGGAGCTCATTTGATTGGTGAAAATTTGACCCGACTGTGTTAAACGCAGTCACGCCTTCTCTCCTTCCTCTTCGCCACTTGCGGCGGTAATTACGCCAGGCTGTGCGTTTCACAAAATGCGCCTAAAACACGCCCATTGGTGAGGTGCAAGCGAAGGTCCTGGTCTACGAAATTAAAGCCCTAAAACTATGCCCAATCCCTACACATCATATCCCCAAGCATGCTGTAAAGAAGCCGGTAACCCAAATTTAGCTCACAGTTCAAAGCACAAAATCAGCCGAGAGATATCTTCCATCTAAAAAACAGTTGAGACACTTGTATGCCAAGATTCCAATGTATAAATGACAATAAAAATACCAGCTGTGCTTCTCACTTCTCTCTGGCAGTCGACGTACTCCATGACAAATCAACTCACAGCGACAGCAAACACAAATACCTTTGGTCTTGTTACTAGAGCCATCGACCAGGGCTTTGAAGCTAAACTTATCATTCAAAATACCCTTTTCTTTGTCTATTTCTGCTCAATATTTGTTCCCGCTTGTGACTTCACATCCATCATTGCGCTTCCTCAAACTACAGTGTTGGCCAAGGGTCAAACAGGATGTGCGCAAGTTAATTGTGTTAAAAAAAAAAAATAGGCCTGGAAATTTTTGTAAACATGAGGAGCGGCATAGAAAATGGATGGATGATATCAGAACTTTAACAGCCCTAAATTCTATACCGCAAACTACAAAGATAAAAAAATGCAAATCTATGACCATGTCAATCAAAACAGCATTATGATATTTGACCATTTGTGATAAAACGAAGATAGTATGAGTTGTATGTGTACTTTTACGTGTGGTATGATAGTGCTGTTGCACTCCATTGTACCTGCATGTGTACGTAGATGTCCAGCTAGGGCGTCCCTCCGCCGGCAAGCATAGCTGCAAATGGGGCATTTGAAAGGTTTCTCTCCAGAATGCAACTTGATGTGGCGTAAAAGGTTGCCCTTTTGGGTGAACGAAGCCCCACACTGGTTACACTGAAAAGGTCTCTCGCCTAACATGTGGAGGTACATGAAAGAGATGCAGAGATTGTGCATATTTTATTTGTGACGTTTACAGTTTGTCTTTGCTGGTATCTTCTCACCTGTGTGGCTTCGTTTGTGCACCATCAGCACATTGGGTCCAATGCAGATGATCCCGCACACCTCGCATTGGAGCTTTCCACTGGCAAGCCGAATGGGTCCAGGGGAAGCAGTGGCCATCTCACTGTAGAGATTACCTTGTCCGACCCCAGTATGCTCTGCACTCCCTTCTTCTGTCAGCTCTGTTCTGACATCCCCGCAGCTACTATCTCTGACAGCCCCTCCGTTGTCGGGCTGTGGTGATTCATCTTCACTGCACAGCTCCACCTTGATGGAGTGTGCTGTGCAAGGGAAAATCCCACTTATCTTCTTAAATTAATTCACAGATAATGCCAAAACAGTCAACAGTAGGTTGTAAACTGACCAGAGAAGGAGCAACGAGTCGACTCCTGACTGTTGGGGCGGTAAAAGTCCTGCTCTGTGGATAACTCTTTACCGTTTCCTGAAAGAGACAATCTGCATAAACATCTGATGACAATTGAACAATGTAGTGAAAAATAGGTTTTCTTTCTTACATACTGTACCTTTACCTGATGCATAAGAGCATCCATTGCAGTCATCAGCATTCATTCTTTCACCAGATGCCTGCATCTGTACAAGATCAAAGACAGATAAAGGAAGGATTTCACTTTTTTGGAATTAAAGGTGACAAATATCCAATTGTCGTAGCTACATCACATTAAATTATGTGGATGTTGCTGCAAGGAACACAAATAATAGCCTTATGTTCTCAGTTGGAAGTATTTTATAATGAGGTCCAGGATTCGCATGCAATATGTAACATAGACTCTCCACTGGGGGAGGAGTTAAAACTATAAGCAGACAGCAGGAACTTCCTACATATTCGTACAGTCAATCACTTTAGCACATCTATAGACACACTTCTGTTATAAAGTTCACTTTAACAACTGTTGGTTTACCCTTTTAACAATGAACCAAATTGAGCGGCAAGCGGTGCGGTTGGTACAAGGGCCATTGGGGACTTAACTTTTAAAATGCCTGTGGTTTTTTTTCAGTATGATAAGGAAGCCCATTCAAATCATTCTACAAAATTTGGTTGTTATAGCAAGTCTATAAATATAGTTATGCACGTTTGAAAATTTCAGAAATGTGAATTTGCACCCACAGGAACTTTAAGGTAATTACATAGTTGAACACTAGGGGGCGAGTCGATGACGTCATATTTGCTACAAGCAGAATAGCCCAGGTAGTCAACATGGAGTGGAGTGATGAAAGAAGCAGTGATTTCGAGGATGTTTTGTCCATAGCAAGTCGCATTTGGAGGTTCAACCTTATATGTTTGAAGCAGTCGTACACCAGGAACACGAGGATGAAGACGTTTGCAGTGATGATGTTGAGAAGGAAACAATGACCGGAGGAAACAATGACTGGCAAGTTACCGTCTTTTTTGTTTACATACGCATCCGGTACATGTACATCATTCAGTAAGCCGTGGTAGCCTTGCAAAACAAACGCTAACATCTACAGTATAAGCTATCCTTACCAGTCCATGTTTTTACCAGCTCCTTTTTTAAAAGCTTGCAGATTTTCTATTCCTGCCAACCACAAGAGATAAGAACACGAATGGTCTACTAGCTACTATCTCTTTCCTGACCTGGATTAAGATCAAAGGCAGATCCAAATGCTGTGAATTCTTGATATCTCACAATGTGGCTTTATCGTGTGAATGGCCTCCGTGTGCCTGTATGCACTTCCTATAATGTCCTGACATGGTCCTGTTAAGATAATGGGTGGGTGGGTGTATCTCATCAGGGCATCAGTCGGCTCCTGGACTATCTGTGGCGCTTGCCTGGATTCATGTCTGGTGAATGGGTGGGCCAGTCAACACAAACGCCTTAATCCTCCAGGAAATGTTGACACGGTTCAGCCACATGAGAATTAAGCAGAGCACCAGAAGAAAAGCAAGGCTCAATGTAACAACATACTGTCTGTGGATTACTTCCCGGTACCTATCAGAGTACCTTGGGCTTTGTGGCCCTCCAAGGATATGCCTTCACAGGCCACACTTTCCGACGTCAGACTCTCGTGCCACTTTCACGTAAACTGTTTCTGACAATTTCAGCAAAAACATGCACAATAGCAACCTGTTGCAGGTCAGTTTGTAGTGCTCTGGTAGAGCTCTTATCCTAGTGATCCTACTGCTGCAATTTTGTTCTCGACCACTCTTGGACCCTTATTTACAAGCACAGAAAAAGATGAGTAAGCAGTGGTAAAATGTGTGTACACATATTTCAACGCAAACATAGCTATTTATACAAAAATTCTTTTTTTTTTTTATACAAAAATTCTACGCACGGCTTCTATCTTTTGTGGCAGTTATCTATGTTATTCTGTTTTTTAAATTTTGCACAAACAATGTATTATTGAACAATAAGTTTCTCATGTATTCATATTATTCCAAAAAATAATCGAATTAAGAGGAAGCAGAATTGAGAGGAAGCAGAGTCTGACGATACGTACGTGGACTGTTCTATCACCGTGGCTGAGGTAATTGGGGTAGTTAAAACACTCCCCAATGGCAAGGCTCCGGGGGTAGACGGGTTCCGCCCTGAATTCCTTAAGGCTCTGGATGTTGTGGGACTGTGTTGGTTGACACGCCTCTACAACATTGCATGGAAGTCGGGAACAGTACCTCTGGATTGGCAGACCGGGGTGGTGGTCCCCATTTTTAAAAGGGGTGACCGGAGGGTGTGTTCCAACTATAGGGGGATCACACTCTTCAACCTCCCTGGGAAAGTGTACTCCAGGGTGGTGGAGAGAAGGGTACGACCGTTAGTCGAACCTCGGTTACTGGAGCTGCAATGCGGTTTTCGACCAGGTCGCGGAACACTGGACCAGCTCTACACCCTTGCAAGGGTACTGGGGGGTATGTGGGAGTTTGCCCAACCGGTCTACATGTGCTTTGTAGACTTGGAAAAGGCATTCGACCATGTCCCTTGTGGTGTCCTGTGGGGGGTGTTCCGGGAGTACGGGATTGGTGGCCCGCTACTACGCGCCATTCGGTCCTTGTACAATCGAAGCAGGAGCCTGGTTCGCATTGCTAGCAGTAAGGCGAGCTTGTTTCCGGTGAACGTTGGCCTCCGCCAAGGCTGCCCTTTGTCACCGATTCTGTTTATAATCTTCATGGACAGAATTTCTAGGCGCAGTCAAGGTGTTGAGGGAGTCCAGCTTGGTGACCTTAGGATCTCGTCTCTGCTATTTGCAGACGATGGGTCCTTTTGGCCTCATCAGGCTGTGACCTTCAGCGTTTACTGGAGCAGTTTGCAGCTGAGTGTGAAGCTTCTGGGATGAGACTCAGCACGTCCAAATCTGAGACCATGGTTATCAGTCGGAAACGGGTGGACTGTACCCTCCAGGTTGAGAGTGAGGTCATGTTTCAGGTGGAGGAGTTCAAGTATCTCGGGGTCTTGTTCACAAGTGAGGGAGAGTTGGAGCGTGAGGTTGACAGACGGATCGGTGCAGCATCCGCAGTAATACAGTCGCTGTACCGGACCGTCGTGGTGAAGAGAGAGCTGAGCCGGAAGGCAAAGCTCTCTGTTTACCGATCGATCTACGTTCCCACCCTCACCTATGGTCATGAGTTCTGGGTCATGACCAAAAGAACAAGATCGCGGATACAAGCAGCGGAAATGAGTTTCCTTCGAAGGGTGGCTGGACTCACCCTAAGGGATAGGGTGAGGAGCTCGGCCATCCGAGAGGAGCTCAGAGTAGAGCCGCTGCTCCTTCACATCGAGAGGAGCCAGTTGACGTGGCTGGACTTTCCTACTGAAACTGCTGCCCCCGCGACCCGGTCTCGGATAAGCGGAAGAAAATGGAATTGAATGGAATTCTCAATCAAATTGAGTTTAAAAATTTCACACGAAGAAAAAAAAGGCATGAAAAATTCCCTCTGCAACAATCAGATTGAGCAACCCTACTAACAAAGTTATTTAGTTTTCAGGGAGTTGGCAATATTTCACAATGCGTATGAAAGTTGTAGATTTTGTTCTTCCAATAAATTTCCTGCTTCATTTTTCATTTTCATGAGCCCACAAATATTTGCTTGTTTTTTAGTATATAACACACAAAAATACTGAGGCTTCAAAGTTACTGAAGAACTAACTTTAAGTCACTCCCAAAACGTTTGCCCATGAATGTATAATGTGAGTCAAAATAGTTGGGTATTGTTTATTTTGCTACATTTTTAAATAAATGGCATGGCACCGTATAAATACATTGTGATGTGCGTCCTTTACTTTGTGTACAGAAAAGCAAATGTAGTGACACAGTGAAAATGTATTATTCAAAGCCTAAAGACCAAAAATGTGTATTGCAGCATAAAAATAAACTTATGTATTTAGGAAATGATTACATGTATAATTTTTCAATACATTTAGGCTTTTGGGATTTATAACACTCGATTTGTTGGGAGTTTCATTTGTTTTCAGATATAAACTAAACAACTATACAAAAAGCAAACTGATCATGATATTGAAATACATTATTTTGATGGTATAAGATCATAAAGAGTGCTCATAGTGACTCGTCTCATTGACTTTGGCATTACTTGAAGACTTGCTGCGATGTGATTGTGTGTGTTGTTTGAAATCTCAGCGACAGTTCTCATGGTGGAGCTGACATTATTACCTCCATCGGTCAAATATTGACAATCCATTCGTTTGTTTTATTAGATATACTCCTGAGGTTCTGGGGTTTGTGAGTATGCAATGTTTTGGGATAGGCTCCAGCATCCCCGTGACCCTAATGAGGATAAGCGGTATAGAAAATGAATGAATGAATGTTTTGGGATGAGACATTTCTTTATATTAGTTTTATAAATTAGGCCCCTGGTGTATTGGCCTGTTTTCTGGTATCTAATGACACAGACACCTGCTATGGTGTGGTGTGTAATGCGCACTGTTTTCAAGGTAAATCACATGCAACCTGCTCGAGACTTATATTTACGTGAGCCTTTCAGCGCTGGAGATCTTGATAAAGCATACGGGAGATGTAAAACGTAGCACCTTGAGCTCCACATGGGACTGCGGTGATGAGAGGGGGGCAAAAGGGAGCTCCAATGTGCTGCCTTTGGCCACTTGGAGAGCAACAGGCGCGGATGCAGACGCGCCAGTCACACCAGGGCACGGCTGACTGGGGGGGGGAATACGCACTCTAGCGCCAACCGTTGACTGACCAGCCTTTATCTCGGTGGGAGGCCGACTATGTAGTTCATATCTGAAGATAAACACCCAACCTCTCGCCACACCGGCCACTTGTTTGAGCCACTCGATACAGCCAAACACCTCAACGTCAGCGAGGCATGTCATCGTTGCATGCAGCTGTCATCCACCATTGGGCACATGAATCATTAGTCGTTGCCATGCAGTGTTCAATGTTTCTCGCGCGCCGTTGCTATGGCAGCCGACCACACGACAAATGGCATCCCGCCCCCCACGCCGCATACTTGCAAATAATAGTCGATAGAGGTTATTTTAGTGTTAGCAAGCGCCGAGCTAAGTCCGCAAACAGCCTCCTTACCTGGCCGCCGCTCGTTGTTTCCCTCTTTTCAAGTGTCCGGGGAGCTGTTTGTTTTCCCAAGCGACGGAAGCATCTCTCGGATTTTCTTTCTTTCTCTTTTTTTTTTTTTTTACCTGGGAAACCTAAACAACTTCCGGGCCCGTGCTGGGATGCAGACCGAATAATTGTACGACAGAGCGCTTGATTAACAGATTGTCGAATGCATCGATTCAAGCGATATGTCAGTGCCAATCGATCATGGCGAAGAACAACGCGCGTAGTAAGTCTGCTCGTGCTGCTTATTGTGTTTGCCTTGCGTATTTAAGTTCAATCCTTTTATTAGTACATTATGAAATCATTCATTTAGCACGAATTTGAAATTCCTGAAAGGGATTAATAAAAAACTTTGCAATAGTAACATTAAATAGCAAAAAAATCCCACAAACATTAAAACATGTTCTGTACACTGATGTGATGGTATACTTCGAGGACACGAATGCAACGCCACAAGAGGGCAGCAAACTGCTGTTTTTCTGCGAGAGCCTATAAGACAATAGTAATGCTGTCAGACAAGTGTACAAGGACGTCAGATGATATCTAATATTTATGTTCCCTGTACATACTGTACTTATCTTTTTTTACCTTAAAAATGACATTTTGCAGTTTACACATCCCTGAGCCAAATATGTGGAATTTTTAGGGAGGAATAAGCATGATTATTTGGAGCGGCGTGGCCTGTGGCGCCTTAGTAGAACCTCATATGCCTCCTGGATTTTCACAAACGTTGCCTCAGCATCCTTACTCGGGTTGTGGTCCGGGTGCCACGCTTTAGCCAGCTCCCTATAACCACGAGTTATTTCTTCAAGAGAGGCTTTTGATCCCAAGGATAACAGCTGTAACAGAAATATGGCAATTCAATTTGAAGAACATTTTTCTCAAGTATTTATTTGACTATCTATGTATCTATCTGCAGAATCCAACAAATAACCCATTAAGGAAAGACTACACTTTTTTGGAATTTTGCCCATCACAAAAAAACACAGATTTTGTTCCCTTTTCTGTGCTCTCTAAAAAGAGAAAAACATTTAGCATGTGGAAGCTATATATATATAGCATTATATATAATAAAGCCCTAAAACAACTCCTTATCAATTTACATACAGTAGTGTTCAAAATAATACCAGTCCAATGTGACTAACCACGTTATTCACTGTCATTCATTCATTCATTGCTACATGTCAGTTAACAGTGGGTGCAGTAGATTCTCAGAAAACAAACAAGACCCAGCATTCTTGATATGCACACTCTTAAAACTGTGCAACTGGGCAATTAGTTGAAAGGGGCGTGTTCAAAAAGATAGCAGTGTTGCATTGAATCGGTGATCAGTGATCAATTTTGTGAAAAAACAGGTGTGAATCAGGTGGCCCCTATTTAAGGATGAAACCAGCGCACGAGGAGAACGTGCAAATTCCATAAAAAGATACCCAACGGAGATTCAAACCCAGGTGTTCCAAATCGCCTGACTGTGTGGCCAACATGTGGGGACATCAAAAATACTGTTTCTGAAGCAAAACCAAGAAATGTTAATGAATTGTGGAATGTTGTCAAAGAATCTTGGAGTGGAATAACAGCTGAAAGGTGCCACAAGTTGGTTGACTCCATGCCACACAGATGCAAAGGAGTTCTAAAAAACTGTGGTCATACGACTAAATATTAGCTTAGTGATTCACAGGATTGCGAAATCCTAGAAACGAAAAAGTTTATACAAAACACTTGAGTTTGTAAAGTCAACGGCAGACACTGCTATTTTTTTAAACACATCCCTTTCAACTAATTTCCCAATTGTACAGCCTTAAGAGCGTGCATATCATGAATGCTGGGTTTGTTTTCTGAGAATGTACTGCACCTACTGGTAACTTGTTTGCTACGTAGCAATAAGAAATTACTAATAACTGTGATTAATCTGGTTAGTCACACTGCACTGCTATTATTTTGAACACTATCGTACATGCTGTGACTATACAGTAATAGGTACATTGTGGTGACATGCAATACTTAAAAGTATTTTGCCGTATTTTCATAATTTTAAACATTACCAAAATGTCCTTCCTGGGGGCATTTACTTCACAGAACCCACAGATAGGAACTAGTCCTACTTCCATCAATAACAGCAGCGTGTTTGCAGCTGCTAATCCTTAGAGATGGGAATGATAAACCAATGCGAACGCATATATGGTTTGGCCAGCAAAATATTTGGCTGCATTATTATTGATTGGACTGAAGTTTAAGACATCTGTTTTTCCATTGTTGTATTTTATATCGCTAGATTGATTTTTACTGTCATTGCACACTAGACAGTATACAACACAACTTAGTTTGTTCGTTTTAAACACTAAGACAAAACCAGTCAAAACCTAAATGTTCCAAATGGAACAGCTACAAAATATAGAATGTGAAATATTGATCTCATCAAACAAAAAGATATTCATTCAGCAAGTCTTTTTTTGGTCTGTGTCTAAACAATACATTTATTTCACATGTTGACTTTATTTTTTGCCAGTGCATTACAGCATTCTTGGGATATCATATGCCCCTTTTACACGTTAGAAAATACTGTACAAATGTCACTTTCATATAACTGGCTTGTTTATTTTATAATGGTTATATGCTTGTTCTTGTTTCCCAGTCAGTACAGATTGGTGTCCTATCGCATTCTATTGGAGTGGGCCTGTTAACCCAGGGCAGTGGCGTGAGGTGTCACCACACCACAAAAATAGTTCTTCATGTTAGCGGCTACAATAACAATGTGGCTGTAGCTTGGTTTATATACAGCTCATTTATAAATGTTGAATACAACATGGTTGCTGTTTTTTGTTGCTGGCTGTTTTTCTGTCTTTTACTGTCTCTTTAGAATACACAGAACAGGGGATGCCATGTGGCCATGTTTCACATAAGCAATGTAGATGATGGGCAAAGAGTGCAGTTTCCCTTTAAGGGAGTATTCAGAACTGACCCTATTGACCTCACTATGAGACAGTAAAACGAGCAAATTTGTTCCACCCAGTCAGATGATAAAATAATTACAATAATGAATTATTTAGTGTGTGTAACACATCCATCCAGCATCTATATCAATTGTCCTCATTAGGTTCACGGGTGAGCTGAAATCTGTCCCATCTGATTTGGGGTGAGAGGTCAGGTACATTCTGGAATGGTCACCAGTCAATCACAGGGCACATATTGACAAACAATCATTCACACACACATTCACACCTACAAACAATTTAGTGTCTAAAATTTGCCTAACAAGCATGTTTTTGGGATGTGGACAGAAGCCGAAGTACTCGAACAAAATCCAAGCACAGGGAGAACATGCAGAGTTCACACTCATAGTCAATGCTCATAGTCAGTTAATACATTTATAATTCATGTAACATGACTATATTTAATAGGAAAGTACAACTGAATTCTGTAGAATGTCTAAAGTTGAACACAATTCACGTTAATGAAGCAACCACAAAAATGAATATAATGTATGTTCGTATGTCGCCTGCTGGCAAACACCAATACGACCCAGAATTCCAGCAGTACCTATAAAACACCGTTTCTGCTGCGTTCTTTATTAATTGTGTGTTATTTGTCTTCAAAGGGTGAGTAGTTTGACTTTATTTTTGTGAATTTCTCTTGGAGATCAATAAAGAATCTAGCTATCATTGTTTTAGTTTTATTATACAGTGGTTAACTTGTCGATAGGTCTAGGGTGTACCCCGCCTTTTGCTCAAAGCCAGCTGGGATAGGCTCCAGCATACCCCTGCGACCCTGGTAAGGATAAGTGGCATTGAAAATGGATGGATGGTTAACTTGTCTTTACACTTTATACTTATTACAGTTTTTAGTCATTGGGAGTCCCAAGGCAAACCTGGGGCCCTGCACTTCCTTGTACTGCACTAACAATTTTTTAGTTCAAATGTTTACAAAAGGTGAGTACGCATTTGAGGCCACTTTGTCCTGCACTTTGTCACGCCCTGCGTGACATCCTGTGTGACAGTCAGTTACTGATCTGTTCATTCCATAGTTCCGGTTGTCATGTTTTTACTGTGTTATATTTCCTGTTAGGTTTCCTGCTTTTCTTCTCCACTTTTACTTTCTTGTCGAGACGCACCCAGCACTGATTTGTGTGCTATTTAGTTCAGCCACACGCTTCTGTTTGTTTGATCATTGTGCTTTATGCCTGTTTCTGAAGTAAAACATCAGTGAAAACGTTTACTGTAATTGATAAGATCATTAAGTAACATTATTTAGTATCATTTCTAGAATTACTGCATTCTGTACAGCTGACACTGACAGTAGCAGTGATGCTCTCAAGAGCATCTGGCTGTCGCATGCCTACGTTTGTTGTGACAGTGAAAAATGTTGGCACCTTCAATATTTTTGAGAAAAACTGTTTTCCTCTCGACTTTTCCTCTTTTCCGCTTCACTGGGGTAACTCTTCATTTTTTTGTGTTGTTTTGCTCCTGTCTCCCCAAATCAATCTGCACATGTGCAATAACATGGAATTGTCTATAGTGGGAGAAGGAAGGGTGTCGTTTATGTGCCCTGCCCTGTTATTGGCTGGTGACCATTCTCTCCCAAAGTCAGCTGGGATAGGTTCCAGCATACCAGCATGTCCCTAGTGAGGACAACCGGTACAGAAAATGAATGAATGACAAAGGAGGGGAAGCAGAGTAGTTGAAACAATCATGATAGAATATAAATTTTCATGCAGTTTTAAGATCATAAATTAAGACTAAAACAGTAAATTAAATTTAAATTTAAATAAAAGAAAAAAATCTCTGTGCCATAGGCAAGTACCTGCGTTTGCCTAACAGTAAATTCACCCCAGATTACATTTAGGAATGCATTACATTGAAAGTAATGATAAAAACAAACTCACATCACCATCATAATATATAATTATTATATACACTACAGTACATACAGCCTTCCCAAAAGAAATGCGATTACTCACGTCGAGGGCCTCTTTTTCCTGCTCAGTGTAGTCTTTTAGCAGTATTTCCAGCATCTTCTTCCAGGCCTCTTCGTAGTACCCACCTCCAGTAAAGACGCACAGGATGCGATATGGCATTAAGAAAATGTACTCCAACACACTTCTAAGCCAAGGGAGAAACCAGAAAATATCCAGCAGTGCTGCCACACAGTCCGACAGGTAGTACAATGTAGATGTGGTATTATGAAAAACGCAATATGCTAATGGAGCAGAGAAGGCCAGCCAAGCAAGACCCAGCCTGTAAAGCCTTGGACCTAAAAAGAAGATGACACTACAATGAAAAAAGTGATGAAATGTCGCATAACCTTGAAAACTGAGTCATTTTTGTCAAATATCTCACCAAGTTCTTGTGTTCCTGCCTGGGGTTGTTTGTACCTGCGATGCTGTGCAGCAGTGACGCTGGCTGCTAGGCTAATAGGAAGGGGGGATAATGTGCTGCCATAGAATATCGGGGAAGTTATGAGACTAGCTATGAGTGTTTGTGAGAGATCAGAGGTCTGTTGGCCCACAGTGGACACCAGATGCACCCCTGCACCCACACATAGAGGCAGGACAATCAAGTAGAAGAAACTGAGGGAGCTCAGTCCAATCAGAGCCACAGTGCCGAAATAGATCCCTACACACACCTGGCCAGCAAATCTAACTGGGTTCACTGGAGGAGGGTCCACAGTAGGAGGTCTTCTCTCATTTTCCTTCTTTTGATTGGCTTCATCAACATACGCAGGAATACGTAAAATCTCTCTGAACCAACCAATGCCAAAGCCTCCTAGAGTTAGTATCCATAACAGAGCATGGCTGTCTCTTCCTAAATATAAATGGTGAAGGCCAAAAAGCCCACCTCCTGCCCAGAGGGCATAGGCTACCATAACACTTTTTACCATCTTAAGACCATTGTGGATCACACTTCGTAGAGGTGACAATTACACATATTCAGTGAGCACCTATGTGGATGAAACAAACAAAAATAATTATTACATCTTTCAAATTCCAGTGTTTCAAAGGCTACAGAAACTCAAATTATCAAAATGTACAAATCCATCTAGGATTATGACATACAGTATATGCTTGTGTCATTCACTTAATCTTTTACTTTACTAGTATTTTACAAACACAAGAAATACAAAGGTCAGTATTCCACAAAGGTTCCTATTAGCATGCTATAAGACATATCGCATTCTGATCAAAGTATTATTTTTCTGGAGTTCACTTTCAACTAATCAAAAAGCTAGGTCGGTTGTTTGTTTATTCTACTTGCCAAAATGGTCTCATTTCTTACTTACAGAGCCTAAATATGTAGGTCCTTTAGATGATCATTCCTTTTCCGTCCTTTCTACAACCAAGGGTGCTGCATGTTGTTGCAAAGATTTGGACTTTGGATCATGACAATGAAACTGGTCAGGACACAGCACGTGATACACATCAGCATTTAGGGCCCTTGGTCATTCTCACGGATAAGATGAGAAAATGTTGACAACTTTTGTTTGTTTTACTGTATATACTGTACATATAGAAGTGCTACATTATTCCTAATGTGCACATTCATTTTCTCACCATAATGTGCAAAGATGCATACCTTTCATATAGCCATTACACAGTTGAAATTAAATGATCAGAAATGTTGGTAGATTTTACTATATAAAAGGGATGTTTCGATCCACATGTTTGTCTTCCGATCCGATCTCATTTTTATTATAGTCTTGCTGATCCAATCTGGTACTGATGTTTCGTTTTTATGATAAACTTTTGTTACAAACATGAATTTGTGAAATTGAAAATAATAAATTTAAAATTATGCAACCAAAGTATACCTGAATTTACTTTTTTATTACACAGCATGATCAACAATATTGTTTGGCTTTTGTAACAAACCTCTGTTAGTCAGGTACCTAATGAAAATAAAAGTCCATCCGATAAAAAATAAAATAGGAAGAAAATGGGCGGGCAAAATACTGTTGCGACGTGCATATAGTGTTTTTCCAGTCTGCTGTTTAGTGTGTGGGGCTATAGAGGGCAGTGGTGTTCAGCATGCTGGTTAGCGCACGCGTTTGGAGTCAAGTGTGTAGAAAAAGAAAACTAGGAAGTGTTTTTGCATTATGCCTGAGGTGGCGAACGTCTGCTTGA
Source organism: Oostethus manadensis (assembly GCA_024372805.1). Taxonomy (NCBI): domain Eukaryota; kingdom Metazoa; phylum Chordata; class Actinopteri; order Syngnathiformes; family Syngnathidae; genus Oostethus; species Oostethus manadensis. The sequence goes on along the minus strand of QODF01000032.1, from coordinate 1,087,985 downwards.
TGGACTGAGTGCTCTGTGTTGACATGACATAAATGACCAACTGAATTAGAGCCCTCCTGACGTTGAATTATTCAGCCACCATTACAATACTTTTAGGGTAGGACTAATTTGACATGGTTATAGATCAATTTGGGGTGTGATTTAAAATATATCACTTTTTTTAACAAACTCGCTTCAACGCAATAGTAATTTATTGATGATCCCTAGTAACAACCAATGGTTAGAGCAGCACTTCCCATGTACCATGACACAGCAGTCCAGGCACAGCGAGGGGGAATTACTGCTGTAGCTACGGTGCCAGCGTCTAACGAGAAACTAACTTCACCGCAGCACATCATGGACACGTCTGCATGGTTGCATTGTCTTCTTCATCTGGGTGGCAGGAGTCGAGTGGCAATTGGCTTTGATGCGCCCTACCACACCTACCATGTTGGCGTGTGACCGCATCTGCCCGAACTCGTGGCGGAAGCCGATCTTATCCAATCTTCAAAATACAGCAGATCGGCAGCCGATCTGAAGATCAAAGATCAAAGACCTACTATATACCAGCCCTAATAGGGAGTGAAGCTGAAAGATAAAGTGACAAATGATGTAGCCATACTGTACAGACACATTTTGTAGTGCACAAAATTTCCCCCTACATAAAACATGTACAATAAGCACAAAATACCTTTATTTCTCGAACATAACACTATAAGGAAATCTAGAATATAAGGGTCATCTTATATGCGAGGTCTAGACATTTATTTGGCACCAAGCAAGATCTTTTTTTCCAGTCACTCACACAGACCGATGAACTGAAGCGATGGAGCTCACTCCAAAAAAGATTCTAAAAGTTGTGCATGTTGACAAACAACAGGGAAAGAGTTATGATGTTACCTTTAAGATAAGGTTGATAAATGAAGAGAATCAACATTTTTAAGCACATCCAGAAAGACGTGCTTAGAAATGCACACAATCAGAAAAGGCTTACCGTGGTCAACAAACTGATGGCTCACAAGATTGACAGGATCACAAGATTGACATCTTGCTATATGTGATTGAAAAAATGTAATAAAGAAAGGCCTATTACCATAGATGTTACAGCAGAAAGCTTAGTAATAGATTAATATTATTACTAGAACTGGATTGGACTAGACTGGACTGGAGCTCCAGTTGAATAGAAGGATGACATAGGCCTGCTTCACTATTGCCTCAATTCATTGCACTGCTGTTTTATTGTAACGTACCTGTTATCTCACCAATCGAAGGAGCTTCAAAGATCCATTATCTCTTTTTTTGTAACTGTTTTTTTAAATTGAATAGTATGTATTTATTTATTATTGTTAACATTTTTTGAAAAATCTTGTCATAACAAAGAAGAGTTGTATTTGGGTCAATATGGCAAAAACTTTGAAATACTGTACTATGAAAGTTACACTATCTTCTATGCAGACAATGTGAGCATGCCCCTTTGCACAAACAAAACGTCCGGTAAACTGTCCATAAGGAGCCGCACTAGAATAAATGGGTGTTCTGAGTCTGACATATTGCACAGGTGCTCACTTCATTGTACTGCTGTTTAACATGAAATAAGATTTTGTTTTATGTTTATTTGTTTGTTAAATAAAATATAAAATATATATATAAAAAACTTTCACCCCTTGGTAAAGAGGGGCTGTCTTGTATGTGAGTAATGAAGTAGCTGAAATACTGTACTGTAGAAGTTGCTGTATCTTCTATTCAAACAATGTGAGCACTCCAACAAAACGTTGAGTAAAATGTTCATCAGTAGCAACAGTAAAATACCCGCTGTGTGTGCTTCCACAACCAGATGTAGCCTTTACACATTTCAGTGTGAGGTTACCTCCTTTGGTATGTTCAGAATAAAGTCAACGCATACCTTTCCGCACTAAAATGATGATGAGACTTTTCATCATGAAAGTGATTGACAACTACCTGTCGCGCTCCCTGGGGCGCTGCACTCGCTTTAGTCCCGCCTCTTGACCCCTCCCCCTGGCTTCTTAACTGGGAGTAGCATCATGCTAGCTCACTGGCACTCCTTCTTCTGGACATTCACGGCATTCCTGGCAAAATGCTCCGTCTTTTAATGTTTTGACCGCTTCAGCCGCAGTGCTTTTAAGCCGGGCATTTTTGTTATGGTGTCGGAGGATGGAAACGGATGACGTGTCGGTGAGGGAGCAACTTTTCCATAACCGTGTCCGGGAGACTATCGTAAGTGCTGCGTAACTGACGAGGAGGCTATTATGTGTGTTTGGGGGGGGGTGTCTCAGAATCAGCTTTATCAGAGAAATCAGAATCCTTGTCAGCTTTATTCGGTAACAAACACGGCAATATTGCCCATAAAGTTCCGTTGTTTAACCTTAAAACATTTTTAACAGAAAGGACTAGTTGTAATAACTTCTTTGGAATATGTCTGATATCGCCCCGTGAAGGCGAATCGGCGTTAGAAATGACCACTATCTCGCTTTAATCAGTGCGCGGATGCAGCCGCTTGAAAGGAAATGGACCGATACATCTTAGGTCTTCTGGCTACCGATCCTCCGGTAGCCCTAATGTCAGGTAATGTGCTGATGGAATGAATTATTTGAGAATACACACGTTAGTGTAACACCCTGTGTTGAATATCAGAAAGTGTTGAAAAACTGTTTTCTCGATGCTACAAATGCACGTGAGAGACATATGTTGGGCTAAAACAGGGGTGTCCAAAGTGCGGCCCGGGGGCCATATCAGGCCCACAGCTTTTTTTTTTTTTGGCCCATAGAACATTGTAAAAAAAAATTAAACCAAAAAGCAACAAACTTCGAAAAGAAAAAAAAAATACCGATATCTAATACAAGCTTTGTGTTTGAATATACATAGTATAAGTCTTTAGCCGTTTATAAAATTTAAAATATACCTAAAATATTAAAGTGGCCATCCACATCTTTAGATTTTCAGTATGCGGACCTTGCTGGAAAAAGTTTGGACACCTCTGTCTAAAAGATAAATATGCAATGGCAGTGCAAATTGTCAGTATTGAGCACAGCAGTATATGCTGTGAATCCACACAAGGTTTTTGTGAATTAACAATATTGTTTTTTAATAATACTTGTGTTATTTCATCAACTCAGCGACCAGTCAGAAACGTTCGCCTAGTATGCCAACATTTACTGGCATAGCATCAAATCCCAACCTGGACAACCTGAGCAAAACTACTGCTGAAGAGTTATGTGAGAAATTATTTCTAACAAGTCTTTAAGGTGTAATCATTCCCTGGCTTCAAATAGGCATTGAGCACTGTGAGACTCTTATGGTATGATAACCTTGGCCAAAAATATAATGGTTTCACTGTATTGACCTCCTAAAATGTGTTAATTTGAAATATCGTTATTGAAAAGGGAAAAAAATCAAGACAAAACGGTCATTTTGAAACCATATTGTAGAACACAATGAACCTGTAACATACTGTATGTATTTAAAATAAATAACAAAAAATAACGAAGTTATTGTGTTCACGTGGCATTCTCGTGAATACTACACAGTTGTACTGTGGCTAACCTTGCAACTCATGTCACAAACGCAAGCCAAATCATAATGAAAATAAATGCAATGTAGTGTAGTGAGGTAAGAAGGTCACAACATAATTAAAAAAACCTGTAATGTTGTTATTGTTATTGTTATTTTATTGTAGTCAATGTGCAGGTCACACTTTTCCACAAACTTTTGTTTCCTGGTAATGCGATTGTTGTTAGCAAACAGGCCTGTGCAAAATTCAGAATTTAATTCAATGGACAAATTAGAATTAACCCGCAGGATGTTGAATTGAATTTGAATTACAGGCAGTGGACTTGATTGCAATGCAATGCAATTCAGAAAAATTAATTCTAATCACATGTTAGTGGGAATTTCAACATACAACAAAGTATAGCAGCAACAATTAATTGTTGAATTTATTATTGATTATCCAATTAATTGCCTACTAATTTGGTTATTTATTTTATTTAATAATGTAAATATCCTGTGATTTGAGCCTCTGAAATGTGAACATTTTTAATATCCTTACTTGTATATGAAAGCACACCTATTATCGTTGTGATTTAGGCAAAACAGGATATTCACACACTTCAACTTTGACTTTGGAAAACAGAATAACATTTTTTCCCTCTTTTCTGATATGTTGCCGACCAAACCACTAACTGCGATTGGTTCATAGTAATTTGGTTAATTGATGACTCGATTAATCAAAATAACAACCTTCAGATTAACATAGAAGTGACAAACTATGACAGTAGTTTGTTTATTGTGCACTTGTAAACATAGTAATGAGATAGTTTACAAGTGCAGTTTTATTCATCATTTAAAATATTGTGCTTGAGTTATGGCATTGTGGACTGCAAACAAGGAGACGATACCCGAAGACCAAATTGTACCTGTACTGCAAGTTGAACTTAGCCAAAACTGTGCTAGTGGGTCAACATATGAGTGCATCTTAGCTGGTTAAAATATGTCTAAATGACCCACATTTTAGCGGACCTCCACCCCCAATTTAACAAATGTGTCAGTGTTCCAGTATAATGACGTCAGTAAAAATGAGGATTCCTGTTAGATTGCTGTATGCTTGTGTTTACATTAATTACAGTAATTTAAATTACATTTGCAACAACTAATTGATGATTAATCAATTGCCCATTTAATCGACAGCTATTTTAGTGTTTGACCAGTCGCATTTAAAAATGTAATTATCTTCCGATTTCAGCCTCTCCCAAAAAGAAAAAGTTTTAAATTCCTCAGTCGTTTATGATCTGTCAAGTTCAACCCGTTTGCACATTGTCATTTTGTGACATAAAAAAGTTTGCGACAAAGTAAAACAATACAAAATGGTGGAACTCTCTGCTCAACGTACGCTAAACATATTTTGCTGAATTCAAAACAAGTACTTTGACCAAACTCTGACAAAACGTTACAACAGAATATTCTGTTTTTTGTTTTATTTATTATGTTTATTTTATTTAAATGCACTTACAATGTGAAATTCAGTTGAAAGTTGCTTGTGCTTGTGTACTCATTACTGTGCTGCATATATTATCAATACATCTATGAAAATGGTTTCAAAAAAATGTTGACAATCATTTTGGTTATCTTCAATAATTTGTGGGACAATTATCGTCGAGAAAAATTTTATCTTGACAGGCCTAAGTTTGGTTATGTTTTCTAATTGGATGTCTGCCTCTGCACAAACACAATCCTCAACAAACTGTAATGCCTGTGCTTGTGGTTAAGGAAGACGTAGTTACCAATGCAATTCCAGTTGCGTTATTATTGTCAGGTTTTCTTTTGACACGCTTATTTTGTTTTACACATTTAGACAGTATGTAGTGAAGAGTGCTCTTGAGTGTCTTTGACTTTAGACAAGATGGGAGCAAAAATAAATTTGCCTCTCGTCCTTATTTTACTCAGTGTTTTAGGTGGCCGCTTTGACATGTTTAGTTTGGAAGGAGACGAGGTAATGTTAGTGATGAGACTCTGAGTGGGCCGCCGGACAAAAACAAACGTTCTTTCGCCGTAAACTACACTTCTTTTAAAATTTTGCCATCATCTGCAATCTTTATGTGAAACATGAACACAAATTTAGTTCACTTTTCTGTACTTTCCGAAGCCATACAACAAGTTTGTATGAGACTCACTAACATTGCATTATATTATATGTATTATATTTCCCCTCTAAAACAGCAACAGTGTTCAATTTCCATAAATGACCTGTATATTAACCAAGCTATAGCACTATTGCTAACATGAAAAACTATATCTGGCAGACTAACACAACACCTCGCTTGTCTCAGAGTGTTGCTCACCCCTCAACGCCACAAGCGTTGCCACTGCAAATGGACAGACAGACAAGTGGATACTACTGGCTCTCAATTTCGCTACAAAGACTGAAGAAGATGCTCGTTTGCTGTGAGCATTTTTTTACCAGAGGACTGGAGCACCAGTCTTGTTGAAAGACACAGCCATCATAATGAAAGTGGACATTCTAAGTGTTGACAGAAGTAGTATGAGCGCCTATGGGCTATGTGATTTCAGTGTGCTAGGAAATACTATGAGTTCCGGTAGTGCTTTAAAAAAATCAAAATACGGCAAGATACTGCAAGTAAATGTTGCCATCAATGTACCTGTTAATGCATGGTTAAAATTGTTTTTATTCAATGAACAGTTCCCGTGTGGACGTGACTATTTACTGATCTGACACTCTGGAAGCTTTCTTTTTCAACCAGTAACAAAATAAAAGTGTTCCTGTGTGGACAGGTAAATGAAATAAAGTGTTAAGACTTGATACCAACAACCAGTTATAAAAATAATACAGATTACAAGATAACAAGTGAACTAAGTTATGCAGAGGTACACTGGGATACGACCTTTTGAATTTTTTTGCTTCGGGTTACGAAAATTAGTTCACTTTACGAAAGGTTGTCGATCTTGCCAAAACTTGGTTTTTTCGGGAATTTTTCTGATTTACTGTATTTTCCGCATCATAAGGCTCACTGAATTATAAGGAGCATGCTAAAACATGCGGTCTACAAAAAAAGGCAACGAAGGCAAAACAGTGATTTTTGTTTAACTTTATTCTGCTGTTTAACAATACACTCACTGTATTTTTTAATCACTCTTCTCCCACAAATCGATCAAACTTCTCATCTTCTGCATCTGACTTGGAACAGCTGGGCAATTTCGCCATCAAACATGCCGGGTTCCCTGTCATCATTGTCGGCAGTCAGTCTCCTTTTCAGTCGGCTGTTCAGCAATGATGCCGGCTTTCGTGAAAGCTCGGACAAGAGTTAAGCAGATACCTTATCCCAGGCATCCACAATCCATTCACATACGGTGGTGTAACCCGCTCGGCAAAAGTGTTGTTTTGCAGCATACTGGTAGTATACCTACTTGAGGCATGGCGGAGGTAAGTGTACGTACTGTCCGTATTACGTAATATTCTCTGATTGGTTATCGCTGCCAGCGTGCGTACTATATGTATTACGTCCCTGTGTCAGCGGGAAATGGGCCGACAGTCAAGCGGAGTGCTTACCAAAGTCGCACAATTTGTGCAGATTTTGGAACTCAGTGCATACATAAGGCGCACCGTCTATTTATTTTTGAGAAAATTATAGGATTTTAAGTGCGCCTTATAGTCCGGAAAATGTCCGAATCCATTTTATTTATATAGCACATTTAAAAACAAGTTGACTAATGGGCTTCACAGCATAATTAAAATAGAGTATATAAAATAACAATAAATACAAAACGAATGGTAATATAAAATCACAAAACAAAATAAAACCCAGGGAAGCGATGACTCTGTTAAAAGCCAATGAGTAAAAGTAAGTTTTTAAACGCGTCTTAAAAACTGGCAAACTTGGTGAAAGCCTGACATGTAGCGGCAGTTTGTTCCATAGGGCAGGACCTCTGACTGAAAAGGCCGGATCCGCCCGGCTCTTAAGTCTGATCTTTGGCACAAAAGCCGGTCTGTAGATCTGAGAGATCTGGAGGGAGTATAAGGAGATAAAAGAAATATAAGAAGGAGCTAGACCGTTAGGAGCTTTAAAAACAAACAATAAAACCTTAAAATCAACCCTAAACTTGACTGGAAGCCAATGTAAAGATGCTAACACTGGAGTAATGTGTTCCCTCTTTCAAGTGTTGGTTAAAAGACGTGCCGTAGCATTTTGCAGAAGCTGAAGAGTGGCTGAGGAGACTCCAAAGTAAAGAGTATTGCAATAATCCAGCTGGGAAGTAACGAAGGCGAGGATCAGGGTTTCAAAATTGGGCGGCAACACGAAGTTTTTAACTTTGGCTAAAAGACGCAAACGATAAAAGCCGATTTTTATTATTTTTTTATCTGATTATCCAATTTAAAATCAAGAGTCCATTTTTACACCTAGGTTCACCACTACAGGCCTGGCAAAGTTTCTGAAAGGGCCCTGGTGAGGGGGTAAGACTGAGGAACTACTGGAATTAAAATCAGTGACTTCAGTCTTGCTTTTATTGAAGTGCAAAAAATTTAGTGCAAGCCAGGCTTTAATGTCAATAAATCATTCTAAAAGCATGTTAAAAGAACTGCTGTCATTACATTTAAGCGGGACATACAACCGAGAGTCATCGGCATAAAGATGAAAGGAGACCCTGTAGATGCAGCCAAGTAATTTACATTTCTAGTATTTGCAGTGTAGTGCTTAACTGTGTAATTTTTTTTGCAAAACGGACATCAGTTTGAGAACAGGCGGTGACGAAACAGTAGAATGATGTTTGTAAATTATTTTACATGTGGAAAATTAAACAAATTATAATAAACACTTAGATTACAATTATTTAAAGTATTTTGTAAATTTTTTGGGACACTCTGTATTTTGAAAAATATTACAATTAAGTGTTTTAAAATAGGGAGTTACTTTTTAATCACCCTCTATGTATGTGTATATAAAAACATTACTACCTTGGAGCATTTTTATCTTGAATTGTAAATGTCTAGTTCTATGACTGCCGCCATTTTAGCCTGCAATGTACTTTCATAGCTATGAGAATGTAGCTGGTGAACTAATGTCGTCACATTTATGCGGAAACATGGTGTTTGGTTTTATTGTAATCTAATGTGACTGCTCATGTTTTCCACTGCATCTTTGTGAAACACTTCTTTAGCATTCTGCACAGGCATGATTGTTGTGCACAATGCTCAGATTGCTCAGAACTTGATCTTGGCCTCATTTACTGTGATGTGGTATTCCTTTTGTGTGTGAGACACGTTTTGGAGTCTAGTGTACTTGGGGTAGAGAATTAAATGAGGTAATAAATTAAAGGTTGTCATGTTTTATCAGATAGAATCAATCAGATATTGTTTAGTTCAGCCTGTTAATTCATCCATCCATCTATTTTCTATACCGGTTATCCTCATTAGGGTCGCGGGTATGCTGGAGCTTATCCCAGCTGACTTTGGGCGGGAGGCGGGGTACACCATGGACTGGTCGCCAGTCAATCGCAGGGCACACAAACAAGCATTCACACGCTAATGGACAATTTTTATTAATTAACCTAATTAACCTATGTTTTTGGAATGTGGCAGGAACCCGGAGTACCCGGAGAAAACCCACGCACGCACGGGGAGAACATGCAAATTACACACAGAGATGCCCCAACGGAGATTCGAACCCAGAACCTCGTGACTGTGAGGCCAACATGCTACCCATTCATCCACCGTGCGGCTCTGTTAATTTATTCATTGCTAATTCAATCTGCACGGTCGCACAATGGGTGAGTGGTTAGCACATTGGCCACACAGTCAGGAGATCTGGAAGACCTGGGTTCAAATCTCCGTTGGGCATCTCTGTGTGGAGTTTGCATGTTCTCCCCGTGCTGCGTGGGTTTTCTCCGGGTACTCTGGTTTCCTCCCACATTCCAAAAACATGCATGTTAGGTTAATTGGCAACTCTAAATTGTCCATAGGTATGAATGTGAGTGTGAATGTTTGTTTGTCTATATGTGCCCTGCGATTGACTGGCGACCAGTCCAGGGTGTACCCCACCTCTCGCCCAAAGTCTGCTGGGATAAGCTCCAGCATCCCCGTGACCCTAATGAGGATAAGCGGTATAGAAAATGAATGAATGAATAATTCAATCTGAAGTGTTGGTTGCACTTTATTCATATAAAATATGAATGCATTTGCCATTGTTTACTTTGTTTATAGTCATAATTCATTTATACCAGTTTCCATTACAAAAAGCTATCGGAATCCAGGAAACTTCACCTGCAATGTCCATTATCCAAGTATTTTTTCACAGTCAGTGTGGTTGATTTTTTTTTTCTTTGGCTAAAAGTTACTGAATTGGCTTAAAGTTACTGAATTGTTTTGGATCGTATTGATTAAAATGAATCAATCAGCAACCACAAATCGTGATACGAATCGCATTGTTATTAAAATGAATTATTACACCACTGATATAGTGTACATGTACACATTCCTATTCTTTTTTCCCACTAGAGAATAAATGCATAAACACAGGAAGTGAACAAACCTTTTCTTAATGATACTGTATAAAATTATATCATCTTGTTAAACACTTGGTTTACTGTGAATGACTGATCATTAATAAACAAAGAAGGGTTAATGTTAAATTGCTGCTTCTTCCTCGTCCTTTTGTTGAAGTGTACAAGTGTTATTTTTTTTTCTTCATGCACCTTTTAAGCATGTCCAAAACAAATAAACCTTAACCATGAAGTCAAATTGTACAGAAAAGCACACCATAGGGCAGGGGTCGGGAACCTTTTGGGCTAAGAGAACCATAAACACATATTTTCAAATGTATCCTATTTTTTTTTTAAAGTGAATACAACTAAAACAATTTTAGAATATATTTAGTCTGTGAATTTGATGGATTAAATTGCTGAGAAGGTTTTATATTTTTAATGTTATTTTTAACACTGGACTGGATCCAGGAAGCTATTCCAGGGTGCTGGAGAGAAGGGTACGACCGTTAGTCGAACCTCAGGCACAGGAATTGCAATGTGGTTTTTATCGCGGAACACTAGACCAGGTCCTTCTATACCCTTGCAAGGGTACTGGAGGGTATGTAGGAGTTTGCCCAACCGGTTTACATGTGTTTTGAGAACTTGGAAAAGGCATTTGACCATGTCCCTCGTGGTGTCCTGTGGGAGGTGCGCCAAAAGTACGGGATTGGTCGTCCGCTACTACGTGTCATTCAGTCCTTGTACAATCAAAGCAGGATCCTGGTCCGCTTTGCAAGCAGTAAGTCGAGCTTGTTTCCGGTGAATGTTGGCCTCCGCCAAGGCTACCCTTTATCACCGATTCTGTTCATAACTTTCTTGGTCAGATTTTCTAAGCGCAGTCAAGGCGTTGACGGAGTCCAGCTTGGTGGTCTTATGATCTCGTCTCTATTTGCAGATGATGTGGTCCTTATGGTCTCATCAGGGTCTGGGGTGAAACTTAGCACCTCCAAATCCGAGGCCATGGTTCTCAGTCAGAAACGGGTGGATTGTACCCTCCAGGTTGGGAGTGAGGTCTTGCCTCAGGTGGAGGATTTGAAGTATCTCAGGTTCACGAGTGAGAGACGGTTGGAGCGTGAGGTCGACAGATGGATCGGTGCATTAATGCAGTCGCTGTACTGGACCGTCGTGGTCGAGAGAGCTGAGCCGGAAAGTAGAGCTCTCTGTTTACCAATCAATCTATGTTCTCACCCTCACCAATGGTCATGAGCTATGGGTCATGACCGAAAAAACGGGATTGCAGAACTTTTCTCATAATTATGACTATTCCTGTAATATTTTGATTTTATTCTCCTAATAATATAACCTTTTCCACAACCTAATTTTCCAAACATGATAACTTTTTTTTGGTTAGATTACAACTTCTTTTTCCTAATAATTTGTCTTTATTTTTTGTGAAATTACTGCTCATTTTTTAAATTTTTGCTGTTTCTTTAAAGTTTTTTGTTAAATTGTATTTTTAGATTGTGCCGCGGGCAAATAAATCACTCAGACCGCACTTCGAACACTGCTGTTGTAAAGCAAGATGTTACATATATTTTAAGAAAAAACTAAATCAAAATAAATAAATGTTACGTGTTTAGAAACTTCTGAGAGCCGTATGTGGTCATCAAAAGAGCCACATCTGGCTCCCAAGCCATAGGTTCCCTAGCCCTGCTATAGGGTATTGTATGTACAGTACTTTGCTCCATTTTCACTTTGTGATCAATATTCCTCACTAAATGCTAAACTTCATGTTTGTTTTTTGTCATATGCAGATCTGTGTACTCCTGTTTACATGCCTCTACATTGTGTCCTACCTCATACTTGCCCGCTTCAAAAAGACTGCAGAGTTTGTCACAGGTATGTCAGGCCTTTTTCTTTCTGTATTATGTGACGGTCATGCAGACCGTTTCCAACCATTTCTGATCAGTTGGACACATTAGCAGAGGAAGTAGGTTATAAAACCCTCCAATTGGATGCCTGTATTGGGGGAGGGCCAGTGTGCAAAAGGCATATGGGAGAGGATCAAGTGATTTTGGCAAATTTCTCCTGTTCTTAAAAAAGTGTACCAGGGAACTTACAGGCAAATAAACTGGAATCCTTCATTCTGAGTTGAAAATTGGTATCCAAATTTGTTAGGGCATGAGACAACCCCAGTAAATCATGGAATGCACCTCTAAATCTCATGCTAAACAATTACCAAGAGATGTATAGATTGTCATACAAATCAATTAAATGTTTAGTTAGAATTTAAAAAATATTTTCTTAAGTATAAATTCAAGTGAGAAGTGTAACAGGTAGTGTTGATTGGGTTGCCAAAAAAGGTAATTGACATTTTGTACAGAATATGAAGACCACATTTTTGTAGCAAGCACAGGTGTTCACTTTTCGAAATGTAGCCTCTTATCTATGTCTTCACTTCTCCTTTTCACTACATGAGCTTTCATCAGAAGGCATAAAAAACTGCCATTGGAAACATGTTATTGGTCACCTTTTTAAAAATGTGAAATATTTCTGTATGATACTCTGAAATGTTCGCATGATTATACTGTAAATTACCGGTAACCTATGTTTACACTATGTGCATGTCTCAGCACATATTACATAGATCAACTACTACGTGTGTGACTAACAATAAAGCGCTAAACATAACACTTAACTGTTACATGATGCCTTTTGATAAAGGTTTAATCCGGTGGGCCGGATTAAGACACTTGGCAGGCCTGATGTTATTAATGTTCTTTATTAGCTTGGATGTACGTAAATTATGTTTGCTTTTTATTATTATTGTTGTTAGAACACACCTAAAATTCTGTTGACATTTCTTTGGGCTTACAGGGCTGGCAGTTATATAACAAATCCAATAACTGGCTTTCATTTAAAGCAGATGTTGGATGTCCAACAAACAAAGTTTCTCTGCTCGACTGTGGCTGGGTGGACTACATAATGTGTTGCAGAAATGTGAAAAAATCTAATGCAGTAAAGTTTAACTCTGCAGCTAAATGGTGATTGTGCAATGTTATGCTCAGAAGTTGTTTATGAAAGTGAAGAGCCAAGAATTATTATTATTATTATTATTTTAAACCTCGTTAAATAGAGGCCATCTTGGCACATAAGCAAATTACAGTTCTGTGTACATATCCCTGTCAAATACAGCTGTTCATAAAATGAAGTTCATAGTCTATTGTTTCATGATTGCCATATTGCTTGATTGGTTAGTATACAGTATGTTGTGCAAAGAGTGATGAGTACATTTAGTGCAGTTTTTTGAGGACGTTTTTTTTTATACTTGTGTGGCAAATTTTATGGACACAAAAGTTCACAATGTTCCAAAGAAACCCCCACTCACGCCCCTCTCGGAGGCCAGTGACAACTGCTGCTTTTTCATTGCTGTATGGACTGCTGGTGCTACTCCATGCATCCGTGCGTGCTGTGGTACATGTATAGGTTGGAGTTCACACACAAACCTTCAAATTTAGTATTAAAGTGTCACTACTATGCTCTTTATCGCTTTTTCAACACAATATAGTTGCAGTTATAACCGACTTTTAAAAGTTTTTAACTTAGTAATTGAGCAATTTAATTAATCACTGTGCTTTCTTTCAGATGATATTGAGGATGCTACTGTCAACAAAATTGCGTAAGTAAAAAAACCTTATAATTATTAACTGACATCTGTTCTCCCTCACTCATGTTGATTGATATCAGTGTGAGTGATTGGACAGATACATGTGTTTTTATTGCCTTCTCAGTTTGTGTATGCGTGGTTGTTCACTCTGATACGGACAGTGTCCTTTTGCCCTTTGTTCCTACACGCTGGCACTGTCATCTTACTTCTCTTAGACTTTCACCCATGGTGCCTGGCCATTTTAAACTTAATAACATGTGACCTGAGCATAGTAATACTTTATTTAACAGCTGTGTTTTTTTCCCTTCACAGGCTGTGGTTGTGTACATTCACTCTGTCAGTTGCAGTGTGTGCGGTGCTGCTTCTCCCCATCTCAATTCTGTCTAATGAGGTGCTGCTCACCTTCCCTCAGAGCTACTACATGCAATGGCTCAATGGATCCCTTATTCATGGTATATTGCTCCATTTTTTATCAGTCATCCTAATCAGAAACATCTGTCATCAGAAGTAAACGCAACACACTGATCATATTAAAGTAGGTTACAATCTCAAAATCAATACTACACAGCCCTGTGACCCAACTGGTGCCATTTTGGAGTTTAAAAAATATTTCAAAAATAGTTTTGTAAATAAGTACATTGACTTTTATTTTATCAGGGCTCCAGATAATTTTTATTTTTATTTTTTTACAAGGATCACAGCGGCCAACAAATTAATTTTAGCAGCACAAGCAGAAAATTTAGGGGCGCACACCAAAATCGACCTGCAAAGTAAATATTCAACTCTTTTCACACACAAAGGCACACTTTCTTCTTCTTTAATATTAGTTTCCTCTTCTTCCCCTTTAGGAGTTAATGTGGGTTGGCACACTACCTCCTTTGCGTGATATTGTCTAGGGTACTTGGGTAAAGTGTGACTCACAAGTTCGTCAGCAACAAAATATATTAAATAATAATACGATAAAGTGTGCAAATTATCTGGTAGGGTTGCCACCTTCTGCTAAAATAAGGGACACCTCAATCCGCCTTTTTTGGGGCATTTTTTGCCTTTTAATTATGCATTTTGATCCCTGTTTTATAATAATTAAACAGATTAACTCGGTGGATTAAAAACATCAAGTTCACACGTGAGGATGTCAAGGACAATGAGTTGGCTTTTTTGGACTGTGATGTCCACATTTCAGATGACAGGAACCTCTATCTCGGGGAATACAGAAAACAAAAACTGACAAATATCTACTTTTTGATTCACACCACCCACTGGAACACAAACTGGGTGTTATCAGACCCTACAACACAGAGCTGATAATGTTCCCACCAGCCCACAGGCCCAAAGGGAGGCACGCAAAACCTGTGGTTACGCCAGCTGGTCGTTTGTGAAAAGTGCATCTCGCTCCAGAAAGAACAACAGCAAGGTAGATGAGGAAGAAAAGAGTAGCAGACGCAATAATATTGTCATCCCGTATGCCTTAGGCCCATGTGAGAAACTCAGGATTTTTAACAAACACAACATTCCAGTACACTTTGAGACAGAGATTAGTACAGCCCAAAGATTGGACAAGCCATACGCAGAAGAACAATCTGGTGCATGCTGTCCTGTTCAGCAAAAAATGCACCGACTTTTACAGTGGCGAAACCAAGCAGCCACTAAGCAGGCGCATGGCGCAACATGGGCTAACTCTTGTCAAGACTCTGCAGTCTACCTGCACCTCAAGAGAGCGAGCACTTTTTTGAGGACAAAATGTACACATTTTGGACAGAGAAGGATGTTTTTGCAAGAGAAGTGAGGGAAGCATTCTACGTTAAGGTTGAGAAACCATCCCTGAACAGACACCACCTTTCTCCTACATATAATGCCGTCCTTTGCATCCCTTCCAAAAAAGATAGCTTCTAAGAAATAAACGATGCACAGCCACCTTTGTTTCATACGGGTCCATGACCATCACTGCATCTGAATGTGATGCTAATGAAGGTGATACCACCCAACGATCATCGTTGGCGGGCAGAGACAACCGTTCCTTTCTGGACCTGCTTCCTACTTTAGAGGATAAATAGACTGGATCTTGCGCCAGGCTCTCAGACTAGAGCTGTCCTATCTAGTCTGACTGGTGTGTGCGTGTGTCCCACCAAGTCTTTGAGCATGAACTGATGAAACTTGCTCGGGTGTGACAATCTGTCCAGTCCGGGACTTCTATCCTTGGCGCATTGATTTCAAATAGTCGATAGGAGCCAACGCTACGATCAATAAACAGCAGCAACATATAAACAGCGTGTCTCTCCACTATTACTAATTATGGCAGACTTTATGAGCGCCGCCGCCACCACCACTTTTGGACAAATGAGGAACCAGAACATTATCTTTTAACCTGTAGCTCATCCTGCATATATTCAGGTTTATCAGGTAAGACGCCCCTTAGCGTCCTTATCGCTAATACTAAATGTTTCAGGGATAACCGTATAATAAAAATGTCACAATGTCCGCTCTTATTGGCATGGCTGTATCTTTCGGTACAAGACCTGTACTCCCCGCTGAACTGGTAAATTCAACATAGTCTTACGGTAGAAATGCTGATCTTGTCGAGTCTTTGCAGCAAATGTTGATAGCCAGTAGTATCGACTCTTCACTCTGTACAGTGGTTTAGTTGGCAGCGTGTGGAATCTCAAGGTTGACCAACTTTTTGGCTTACTGCCATAACCTTATACAATACAGGCATGATTTATAACCTAGCGTTAACTTTTTAAAACTCAAACATAGCCAGCTGCTCTGGCTTGAATCATTGTGAGTGATACTGAGACTAGCAAGGAGGTGTTACTCCACCAGAGAAACTTAGTTGTTTGTGTTAGCTGCTATAATAACAATATCGCTCTCCGTCGATGGACGGATATAAATTTAGCTTGGTGAACATACACCTATACATATATAGGTGGGCCCCATGACATCCATTATTAACTCACTCGTGCTAACTTGTTTTGTCTTTAGAACACACAGAAAAGGGAAAGAAAATTCATGTTTCACATAAGAATTGGATATTATGGGCAAAATCCCCCCCCAAGGTGGTATCCCTTTTATGCATGACTCGCTACAATGCATGACAAAACTCTGCCTCACAGTGGTGTAGTGCAGAATTGCAATCATATGCTAATTACAGTGAAGACTAATGTTTGGATACATTTCTCCTTCTCTTTGCTTTTTTTTTAGGATTGTGGAACCTAGTGTTTCTTTTTTCCAATTTGTCCCTGGTTTTCCTTATGCCCTTTGCTTACTTCTTTACTGAGTCTGAGGGGTTTGTGGGGTCCAAAAAGGTAATAATGATGGTGTTAACCTTAGTGTATCGTCTAACAAACATTAGATAGATGTGCTTGCATATTAACAAGTCTTGTTTGTATGTAGGGGGTAATGGCACGAGTATATGAAGCAATTGTCCTGTTGCTTCTGCTAGCTCTCCTTGTGTTGGGCATTGTGTGGGTGGCATCAGCTCTTCTTCACAACAACATGGCCAGGAAGAGCCTCTACGGTAACTCTCTGGTATTCTTCTTGTTTCTTCAGTGATAACATTTTTTAACAAATATATACACATTTTTATTTCTGACTTTCAGACTTGTGGGAGTATTACCTTCCCTACTTGTACTCTGGAATTTCTCTTTTTGGAGTGCTGCTGCTATTGTGTAGGTTTCCATCAGCATTTGATGAGTTTAAAAGTCATCTTTATTGTCAAGCCTGTGTGTCTCTCTCTCTCTCTCCCTCTACTCAGTGTGCACTCCTTTTGGGTTGTCGCGAATGTTTAGTGTTACTGGCAGTTTCTTGGTCAAACCACGGGTGAGTCACAATGCCATGCATAGTCATTATGAATGGCTGTGGTGCACTCTTAGTCATTGGTTTGTCTGAACTTCCCACAGCTGTTTGAAGATGTAGAAGATGCTCTCAGCTGCACCACATTTGAGGAGGACTCGCTGTCCAGGAAACTGAAATGTTAGTAGGACCCTCTTGAACCGTCATCTACCACTCTGTGATGATATTGTGTTTATATTTTTCTGCTTGAAGGTGGCAGTTCTCAGTTGTGCTGGGTCAAACTGAACATGGGGGCTTTGAAGAAAGATCACCAAACAGTCCGGACACAGCGCATTGCCTTAGGTAAGTTTCACTCCTCCCAACAGTTTTACAATGCAAAGTTGTTTGTTTTCTTAACCAGTTGTCCTCTTGTTGATTTTACAGAGACACGAAGGAAAGCTTCACCATGGCAGAGAAACTTGGGTTATCCATTGGCCATGCTTATGCTCCTTATCCTCACAGTAAGCATCCATTAGATTTAGACAGGCTGGTTTGAACTCCTATGTTTTTCAGGCTGCCATTTGGACATTGTGCAAATATTTTGTCTCTTTAGGTGGTGTGTGTACTTATGGTCTGTTTCAATGTGTTGGAGTTGCTCCTTGATGAGACAGCTATGCCCAGAAGAATGGAAGTATGGATTTCTTTACAAAGACACTACCATTTCCTCCAGCAAGTGGTCTGTGTTTGTACAATGATGATTGATGTTTAGTTTGTATTTAGGACCCTCACCTTGGGATGGCCTCCTTCTCAATGTTTGGTTCACTGGGTGCCGCTGTTCAAGTCGTCCTTATCCTGTATCCTTTAAACCAAGGTTCCCAAAGTGGGGTATGCCTACCCCATGTGGTACTTCAATTATAATAGGGGGTGCATGATTAAAAATGAAAAACTATTAGCGCCTAACACACTCAATTAAGAGTGTTAGGCGCTCTTAAATGGCGGAAGGAGCAGAAAAGAGACTGCATACCATGTTATTCACTGCTTGGTGTGCATCATATGAACAAATTAGTTTGAAAGTTTGATTATTTTGTGCATTAAAAGTCTTTAATTTTGAAGATTTCATTTATTTTTGTGTTCCAGTCAGTGCAGTCGTGAAAACCTGTCACTGAGAGTGGTGATTCATGCAAAAATGAGGCTTTATCGTTGGTTGTATGTATTTTTGTACTTTATCATGATTGTTAAACTTTCCCCTTCCATTTGGTAATAAATTAATATGCAGATTTAAACCATGGACAAAATAGATGCTCAAATTCAACCCATTCAAATGGAAGAATGCCAACATCAGACCGGAATACAAGACATGTAGGATAATTTACTATTTATCACTGCTCATTTGGAACTTACAAAATACACATTTTTACCCAGAAGTACTATAAAATTAATTAACCAATTTACTGTTTAATATTTCCAAAGGATATGTTGGATGCTTACCTATCTATTTATTAGTGCTAATGTAAAGCGTTATGAAAATGTTACCATGCAAAATACAAACTTTTGACCTGAAATTAGTATAAAATTAATTAGCCAATTATTCTCTATATCCATCCATTTTCTTCCGCTTATCTGAGGTCGGGTCGCAGCAACCTAAGCAGGGAAGCCCAGAGGTCCCTCTCCCCGGCCACTTCGTCTAGCTCTTCCCAGCGGATAACAAGGCTTTCCCAGGCCAGCTGAGATACATAGTCTCTCCAACGTGTCCTGGGTCTTCCCTGAGGCCTCCTACCGGTTGGACGTGCCCTGAACACCTCCCCAGGAATGCGTTCGGGAGGCATCCTAACCAGATGCCTAAGCCATCTCATCTGGCTCCTCTTAATGCGGAGGAGCAGCGGTTCTACTCCGAGTCTCTCCCGGATAACATTGCTTCCCACCCTATCTCTAAGGGAGAGCCCAGCCACCCTGCGGAGAAAACTCATTTCGGCCGCTTGTACCCGAGATCTTGTCCTTCTGGTTACTACCCAAAACTCATGACCATAGGTGAGGGTAGGAACGTAGATCGACCGGTAAATCGAGAGCTTTGCCTTTTGGCTCAGCTCTCTTTTCACCACGACAGATCGGTGCAGAGTCGCATCACTGCAGACGCCGCACCAATCCGCCTGTCCATCTCGCGTTCCATCCTTCCATCACTCGTGAACAAGACCCCTAGGTACCTAAGCTCTTCCACTTGAGTCAGGACCTCATCCCCGACCCGGAGATGGCACTCCACCCTTTCCCGGGCGAGAACCATGGACTCGGACTTGGAGGTGCTGATTCTCAATACAGCCGCTTTACACTCAGCTGCGAACCGATCCAGTGAGAGTTTAAGGTCTCTGCTCGATGAAGCCAAAAGGACCACATCATCTGCAAAAAGCAGAGATCGAATCCTTCGGCCACCAAACTGAAACCCCTCAACGCCCTGGCTGCGCCTAGAAATTCTGTCCATGAAAGTAGTGAACAGAATCGGTGACAAAGGGCAGCCCTGGCGGAGTCCAACCCTCATTGGAAACGGGTCTGACTTATTGCCGGCAATGCAAACCAAACTCTTGACACCGGTCATACAGGGAACGAACCGCCTGGATTAGGTGGTCCGATGCCTTCTCCAAGTCCACAAAACACATGTAGACTGGTTGGGCAAACTCCCATGCACCCTCAAGGACCCTGCCGAGAGTATAGAGCTGGTCCACAGTTCCACGACCAGGACGAAAACCCCACTGCTCCTCCTGAATCCGAGATTCGACTATCCGGCGGATCCTCCCCTCCAGTACCCCTGAATAGACCTTACCGGGAAGGCTGAGGAGTGTGATCCCACGATAGTTAGAACACACCCTCCGGTCCACCTTCTTGAAAAGCGGGACCACCAACCCGGTCTGCCAGTCCAGGAGCACCGACCCTGACGTCCACGCAATGCTGCAGAGTCGTGTCAACCAAGACACGCCCACAGGATCAAGGGCTCCGGGTGGATCACATCCAGCCTTGCCACCAAGGAGCTTTTTGACCACCTCGGTGACCTCAGGCCCAGAGATAGGCGAACCCGACTCAGAGTCCCCAGGCACTGCTTCTATGTTGGAAGGTGTGTCAGTGGGATTGAGGAGGTCTTCAAAGTATTCCCTCCACTGGTCCACAACATCTCGAGTCGAGTTCAGCAGCACACCGTCCCCACCATACATAGTGTTGACTGTGCACTGCTTCCCCTGCCGGAGACGGCAGATGGTGGTCCAGAATCTCTTTGAAGCCATCCGGAGGTCGTTTTCCATGGCCTCTCCGAACTCCTCCCATGTGAGTTTTTGGCTCAGCGACTGCCAGAGCTGCAGACCGCTTGCCCTTCTGGTGCCTGTCAGCTGCCTCCAGAGTCCCGTGGGCCAAGACGGCCTAATAGGACTCAGCTTTCTTCAGCTTGACGGCATCCCTCACCAGGTGGTGATCAGTTGACAGCTCCGTCCCTCTCCTCACCCGAGTGTCCAAAACATGTGGTCGCAAGTCCGACGACACAACCACAAAGTCAATCATCTGCGGCCCAGGGTGTCCTGGTGCCAAGTGCACATGTGGACACCCTTATGCTTTAACATGGTGTTCGTTATAGACATTTCGTGACGAGCACAGAAGTCCAATAACAAGACACCGCTCGGGTTAAGATCAGGGGGGGCATTCCTCCCAATCACACCTCTCCAGGTCTCACTGTCGTTGCCAACATGAGCGTTGAATTCACCCAGTAGAACAAGGGAATCCCCCGAGGAAGCACTCTCTAGTACTTCCTCTAAGGACTCCAAAAAGGGTGGGTATTCTGAACTGCTGTTTGGTGCATAAGCGCAAACAACAGTCAGGACCCGTCCCGCCACCCGAAGGCGTAGGGAAACTACCCTCTCGTTTACTGGGTTAAACTCCAACGTGCAGGCTTGGAGCCGGGGGGCAACAAGAATTGCCACCCCTGCTTGTCGCCTCTCATTGCTGGCAACACCAGAGTGGAATGAAGTCCAGCCCCTCTCGAGAGGACTGGTTCCAGAGCCCTTGCCGTGCGTTGAGGTGAGTCCGACTATATCCATCTGGAATTTCTCCACCTCACGCACCAGCTCAGGCTCCTTCCCCGCCAGAGAGGTGACATTTCACGTACCGACAACTAGCTTCTGTAGCCGAGGATCGGACCGCTAAGGCCTCTTCCCCCAGCCGCCCCCCCCAGCTCTCTTTGCACCTGACCCCTTTGTCCCCTCCCACGAGTGTTTTTGGGCTGTGCCTGACCGGGCCCCATGGGTGCAGGCCCGGACACCAGACGCTCGCCATCGTGCCCCGCCTCCGGGCCTGGCTCCAGAGGGGGGCCCCGGTTACCCGCGTCCAGGCGAGGGAAAACGAAGTCCAATTGTATAATTCATCATTAGGGTCTTTTGAGCCACTCTTTGTCTCGTCCCTCCCCTAGGACCTGTTTGTCATGGGTGACCCTACCAGGGGCATGACAGCCCCCGACAACTTAGCTCCTAGGATCATTGTGACACGCAAAATCCTCCACCACGATAAGGTGGTGACTCAGGGAGGAGTATTCACAATATGTCAAGTTAATATAAAAAGGCTTATGTTTTTTAAGTGTGTAGGAGTGCCTCAGAAACATTGCTTCAGGTCAAATGTCTGAAGGGGTACGCCACTGTAAAACATTTTGTGAAGCACTTTAATACGTTGCAAATATTTTACATTGCATTGTCATATACCTGGGTTGACAAACTGTACATTCATACATGAGTCATTCACACCCTGATGTTATCCACTCTTCTTGGATTGCTAATTCCAGTGTTGTTCTTTATAAATGCCTAACAGCTATCTAATGGTGTCATCAGTAGTTGGATTCTATAGCTCTCCACTCTTCACTGGTCTGGTACCTCGCGCACAGGACACCAACCTCACACAGGTATTCTATCTCTCAAACATGCCATGCTAAGGAATCACCTGAGTGCCAAAATAAAAAAGAAATACAGGTGGAAACATAGTGACTGAAGAATAAAATACAACATATTCTTTTTCCATTTTGTCTTTGGTTTTTCTATATTGTCTTGTTTTTTTCCATTTTGTTTTTGCTTTTCCTGTTTTTGTCTTTGTCTTTTCCATTTCTTCCATACAAGCTGGTGACTAAAAGCAAAGACAAAAGAAGGAATGGATGGGTCAATCTGCCAGGGTGAGTAATCCATACCTGATCACATAATTCCTGCTTACAGTGGCTATGAAAGAGCTATGTTTAAATGTAGCTCTTAGCGCGGGGGGGGGGGGCGGGAGAAATGTCAAGGTCAAGAAATAATGTCCCATTTCACGTAATTTTGCACATACTTTGCGCTGAGCCACCACCTTATCGCGGTGGAGGAGTTTGTGTGTCCCAATGATCCTAGGAGCTAAATTGTCGGGGGCTGTCATGCCGGGTAGGGTCACACATGACAAACAGGTCTTAGGGGAGGGACCAGACAAGAGAGTGGCTCAAAAGACCCTGATGATGATTGAAAACATTTGACTTCGTTTTCCCTCGCCCGGACGCGGGGCAATGGGCTCTCTCTCTGGAGCCAGGCCTGGAGGTGGGGCACGATGGCAAGCGTCTGGTGGCTGGGCCTTCACCCATGGGGTTAAGGCCCGGCCACAGGCACAGCCCGAAAAGGTAACGTGGGTCCCCCCTCCCATGAGCTCAACACTCGTGGGAGGGGCCAAAGGGGTCCGGTGCTAAGTGAGCTGGGGGGGCGGCCGGAGCCAGAGGTCTTGGCGGTCCGATCCTCGGCTACAGAAGCTAGTTGTCGGTACGTGGAATGTCACCTCTCTGCCGGGGAAGGAGCCTGAGCTGGTGCGTGAGGTGGAGAAATTCCAGCTGGATATAGACGGACTCACCTCAACGCACAGCAAGGGCTCTGGAACCAGTCCTCTCGAGAGGGGCTGGACTTCATTCCACTCTTGGGTTGCCGGCAATGAGAGGTGACGGGCAGGGGTGGCAATTCTTGTTGCCCCCCCCGACTCCAAGCCTCCACATTGGAGTTTAAACCGGTAAGGGTTAAAATACCCTAGAGGGTAGTTTCCCTACGCCTTCGGGTGGGGGGACAGGTCCTGACTGTTTGTACTTATGCACCAATCAGCAGTTCAAAATACCCACCCTTTTTGGAGTCCTTAGAGGAAGTATTAGAGAGTGCTCCCTCGGGGGATTCCCTTGTTCTACTTGGTGACTTCAACACTCATGTTGGCTGCAACAGTGAGACCTGGAGAGATGTGAATGGGAGGAATGCCCCCCCCGATCTTAACCCGAGCAGTGTTTTGTTATTGGACTTCAGTGCTTGCCACGGATTGTCTATAACGAAGACCATGTTTAAGCATAAGGGAGTCCCCATGTGCACTTGGCACCAGGACACCCTGGGCCGCAGTTCGATGATTGACTTTGTGGTTGTGTCGTCGAACTTGCGGCCACTTGTTTTGGACACTCTGGTGAAGAGAGGGGCGGAGCTGTCAACCAATTACCACCTAGTGGTGAGTTAGTTCCAATGGTGGGGGAGGATGATGGTCAATCCTGGCAGACCCAAACGCATTTTTAGGGTCTGCTGGGAATGCCTAGCAGAGTCCCCTGTCAGAAGGAGTTTCAACTCCCACCTGCAGGAGAGCTTTGACCAAGTTCCGAAGGAGGCAGCGGACTTTGAGTCAGAGTGGGCGATGTTTCGTGTCTCCATTGTCGATGCGGCTGATCGGAGCTGTGGCTTTAAGGTGGTCGGTGCCTGTCGTGGCGGTATTCCCAGAACCCGTTGGTAGACACCAGCGGTGAGGGATGCCGTCAAGCTGAAGAAAGAGTCCTTTAAGGCCGTTTTGGCCCATGGGACTCTAGAAGCAGCTGACAGGTACCGGCAGGCCAAGCGGTACGCGGCTCTGGCAGTCACTGAGGCAAAAACTCGGACCTGGGAGGAGTTCGGAGAGGCCATGGAAAACGACTTCCGGATGGCTTCAAAGAGATTTTGGTCCACCATCCGCCGTCTCAGGAGGGGGAAGCAGTGCACAGTCAACACTATGTATGGTGGGGACGATGTGCTGCTGACTTCGACTCGAGATGATGTGGACCGGTGGAGGGAATACTTTGAAGACCTCCTCCATCCCACTGACACGTCTTCAAACATGGAAGCAGTGCTTGGGGACTCTGAGGCGGGTTCCCATATCTCTGGGGCTGAGGTTACCGAGGTGGTCAAAAAGCTCCTTGGTGGCAAGGCCCCAGAGTCCCTTAAGGCCATGGATGCTGTGGGCGTGTCTTGGTTGACACGACTCTGCACCA
Source organism: Oostethus manadensis (assembly GCA_024372805.1). Taxonomy (NCBI): domain Eukaryota; kingdom Metazoa; phylum Chordata; class Actinopteri; order Syngnathiformes; family Syngnathidae; genus Oostethus; species Oostethus manadensis. The sequence continues at coordinate 1,063,290 of QODF01000032.1, read as the reverse complement.
TCGCGTGAACATCGGGGTCGGTGCCCCTGGAATGACAGACCGGGGTGATGGTCCCGCTTGGTCCCCGTGGTCAAGAAGGGGGACCGGAGAGTGTGTTCTAACTATCGCGGAATCACACTCCTCAGCCTTCCCGGTAAGGTCTATTCAGGGGTTCTGGAGAGGAGGATCCGCCGGATAGTCGAATCTCGGATTCAGGAGGAGCAGTGGGGTTTTCGTCCTGGTCGTGGAACTGTGGACCAGCTTTCTACTCTCGGCACGGTCCTTGAGGGTGCAAGGGAGTTTGCCCAACCAGTCTACATGTGTTTTGTGGACTTGGAGAAGACATTCGACCAGGTTCCTCGGGGAATACTGTGGGGAGTGCTCCGGAAATATGGGGTATCGGACCACCTAATCCAGGCGGTTCGTTCCCTGTATGACCGGCGTCAAAGTTTGGTTCGCATTGCCGGCAATAAGTCGGATCTATTTCCAGTGAGAGTTGTACTCCACCAGGGCTGCCTTTTGTCACCGATTCTGTTCAGTACTTTCATGGACAGAATTTCTAGGCGCAGCCAGGGCGTTGAGGGGTTTCAGTTGGTGGCCACAGGATTCGGTCTCTGCTTTTTGCAGATGACGTGGTCCTGCTGGCTTCGAGCACTGACCTTCAACTCTCACTGGATCGGTTCGCAGCTGAGTGTGAAGCGGCTGGGATGAGAATCAGCACCTCCAAGTCCGAGTCCATGGTTCTCGCCTGGAAAAGGGTGGAGTGCCATCTCCGGGTCGGGGATGAGGTCCTGCCTTAATTGGGAGAATTTAAATACCTCGGGGTCTTGTTCACGAGTGGGGGAAGAATGGAACGTGAGATGGACAGGCGGATTGGTGCAGCGTTTACAGTGATGCGGACTCTGCACCAGTCTGTTGTGGTGAAGAGACAGCTGAGCCGAAAGGTGAAGCTCTCAATTTACCGGTCGATCTACGTTCCTACCCACACCTATGGTCATGAGCTTTGGGTAATGACCAAAAGGACAAGAGCGAGGGTACAAGCGGCCGAAATGAGTTTTCTCCGCAGGGTGGCTGGGCTCTCCCTTAGAGATAGGGTGGGAAGCACTGTCATCCGGGAGAGAGTCTGAATCGAACCGCTGCTAATCCGCATTGAGAGGAGCCAGATGAGGTGGTTCAGGCATCTGGAGAGGATACTTCTCGGATGCCTCCCTGGGGAGGTGTTCAGGGCACGTCCAACCTGTAGGAGGCCTCGGGGAAGACCCAGGACACGCTGGAGAGACTGTCTTTCAACTGGCCTGGGAACGCCTCGGCATCCGCCCGGAAGAGCTGGACAAAGTGACCAGGGAGAGGGATGTCTGGGCTTCCCTGCTTAGGCTGCTGCCCCCGCGACCCGACCTCGGATAAGTTTAAGAAAATGGATGGATGGATTGCGCGGACGTCTTACCCAATGGAGTCTATATTGAAGCTGCTGAGAAGAGCAGCTAATGGGCTGGATGGGACTAATCATCCTGCCAGAAGGACCCAACACTTATACCATTTGCTTTTAATCGCCAGCTTGTAAGGTATGGATTCACAGGAGTGCCAAAATTAAAAGGAAATACATGTGGAAATATAAAAAGAATTAATACAAAAATATACAAATGTAGTCTTTATTTTTCCCTTTAGTATTTGCTTTTTCCATTTTGTCATTACTTTTTCTGTATTGTCATTGTGTTTTCCATTTCCTTTTTCTCATTGCATTTACCTGATGGCTCAAGCTGGCAACTAAAAGCAACAACAATACATTTGCTGTGGGTGGGTCGGTCCTTCTGCAAGGGTGACTAGTCCCATCCATCTTGTAAGCCGTTTTTCTCAGCTGCTTTGATATGGACTCCATCTTGTAAGACATTTATGCAAAGTTTGGCATGGTGATGTTACTTCCTGTTTGACATTTTTTGTGGTCACCCCACCTAATAGCTACATTTATACATAGCTACTGCAAGCAGGAATTGTGTGATCAGGTCACCCTCAGACTAGTCAGACTAGTCACCCTGGCAGAATAGACGGGCCATTGTATTGTCTTTGCTTTTACTTGCTAGCTTGAGCTTTCTCTACTCTGCAATGAGGAAAAAGCAAATGGAAAAGACAAAACAGGAAAACCAATGACAAAATAGAAAAACCAAATTCAAAATGGAAAAACTAAATGACTACATTCGTATGTTTTTTGTATTATTGATTCACTTTATTTTTCTTTATGTACTTCCTTTTAAATTTGTCGCTCCTGTGATTTCATAGTATGGAAAAGACAAACCAGGAAAAGCAGTGAAAAATTTGTAAAGACAAAATGGAAACATAATATAACTAAATTTGTATATTTTTATTATTGTTTCTCTCTTTAGATTTCTACATGTATTTTGTTTTAAGTTTGGCTCTCCTGTGATTCTACAGCAGACAGCCTGTGTTGTGTATAGTAAATATATTTCTGTTCCTTTCAGATGATTGCCAACTGTGTTTCACTTCTCATCCTAAGCTACGCCCTTCCAGTTTTTTCACGCACTCTTGGTAAAGTTGTAAACAAATACACACACACACACACACACACACACACGCACAAAGACTTGTAGTTTTAATAACTGGCACAAGAGGGCGTTTTTATTCTTGTCTTCAAGCAAAGCCATGCTTGTGTGTTTGATTCATGAACATGTATTCTCTTCTGGTACTAGGGATTACACGCTTTGATTTACTGGGAGACTTTGGCCGGTATAACTGGCTTGAGAGCTTTTATGTTGTCTTCCTATACAACATGCTGTTTGCTGGTCTTACCTCTGCCTCCCTGATCAAGACAGTCACATGGGCAGTACAGAGAGAACTCATCCGTGCATTTGGTCAGTATTATGTTAACATTTTTATTTTTGTATTGCATATGTCAAAATAACAACCATATCTAGTATACTTTTTATACTGGTTATGTGTGAGCGATAGAACTTTATATTGACAGCACTTGAGTGGTTTCAGTTTTTCCCAGCTTTGGCCTCATTTCCCTGTGGGCTGGCCGCTTTTCCTTAGATAGAAAGAATACAATTCTTACAGGAAAGTGAAAAGGGACAGGAGGAGAGTGAGATCCCCTTGGGGATCCTCAGGCCCACCGCCCTAAACCCCTTGCAGGACACACACCCTTCGACTTTCCACCCAATACAAACAAGCCCTTAAAGGGCGCGCGCACACACACACACACAGTCCCCCTTCCTTACAGTTCAGATAGCATCTCTTTACTAAGGCCACTCACTTTTCCATTGCTTGCCAACTCACTTTTGTTCTATGATTAATCGTGTCTTGTTTCACCTAAATAGCTATTTTCCCTAATTTTGCACTCCACCCTACAATTGTGCACCTTTTTAATTGCATTTATTTCACCTTTGCAGGTCTTCACAGACTACCTTTGACTGTCTCTCGGTCCACTGTCCCATTCAGACTCAGACTCCTCCTGGCAAGTGGACTATCTAAAATCCAGTGACTTTCATCCTGTCACATATTTGTTTTTAAAAATATTTTTTTGACAAGCGTGTCAAATGTGCACTTGTTTGACTAAAGACTTGTGCACTTCAGCACCTTTATCATCACCTGGGACAATCTGCCTGTGCGGAACAAAGAGACTTAAGAAGGTGATGAGTCCACTTCACTTTGTGCAGTGGGTGCTCCTCTCAGAGATGTTTTATGATCAAAATATTGATGCTTGTGCAGACGTGGTTTCTAAAGACAGCTCCAGGGCCAACCTGAGATATGATTATCACTCAAAAAGCAAGAAGGTGGATTTAAGCTGTATTATGTTGGCATTGCTACCATAAAGACTAAACGGTTGTGGCCCCCAAAGAGGATGAAAGGGATGGTGTTTAAGCATATAAGTCAGCAAAGCTCTTTTGAAATGTTATGCTGTAGCTGTGAGATAATTTCCTCTTCTTGCTCCAGGTAGATAGTTCTCTCTCTTTTTTGCTGTGGCTTCCCCACACTTTCCTTTCGAAGGGTGTTCCACTATTTTAAGGGTGTAAATCTCACTTTCAGGTAGTACAGCCAAGGCAAGCGTTGGGTGAGTAATTGAAGGGAAGCTACACAGCGCAAACATGCGGTCTGTGGTTCCACAGGCTGCAGATGGGATGAAGACATTCAAGCTACTTAAGATTTCTCATTCTTTTAATCTCTGGACAAAGTTGTTGTTTTTTTTTTTTAGATGAGCGGCTTTTTACACCGTTGCTCCTTAACTAAGAATACTCTAAAAGAAAGCTTTACATTTTTTCTAATGCATTGATTTCCAAGTGAAACTCACTGGGATGGCATTCTTTCTTAGACCAACCAAACTGTGAATTATTACAGTAGAACCTTGGTTAGCGTTTGCTCCTGCTGTTCATGTTTTACAGTTAACGTCAAAGTTATGCCACAATTTTACTTTGGTTTGTGCACATTTGTTTAGCTAGCTAGTAGAATGCAAGGAAGGATGTTTTAAAATATATCAAGAACACTGTGGACTACACCATGTTGAGATGCGCCCTATATTGTATAACCAGAGAAACAGAGGCAAAATTGTGGCGTAAATTTTAGATCTTACCCGACAAACATGCTAACTGTGGCTGGCGTTAACCAAGATTCCACTTTATATTGTTTTGTGGGGAAGTGCAATATGTTAAAATGAAAGCACACTTGTAACTATATCAGTCATTTAAAATGTATGGATTTCTGTGAAGTGTACATTTTGGCTCCATTTACAGGATCTGTGTGGATGTGGTGATAGTTTTGGTTATCCATCACCTTCCAGTACCTGTTTAAATCTTTTAGATAACTTCCACTGTGTCCTCATCAGTGTTAAGTAAACATTGCATTCGGCACTGTGCTGGTGATTGTTTGTCACATTTTTCCTTTGCTGCTGTATCAGCAGGTTATTAAATGTTGGTGGCATCTAATAGTTAGATGTTGGTTGGACCAGCAGGGGACAGTGTATTTCAGGTTCAACATCAACCTCTGTCTTGTGTGGCTTTTTTTTTTCTCTCTTCTGATTTGTTTATTGTATATTGTGTATAAAAAGGCACTCGGAGGTTTCTCATTTCACTTTCTTACACGGATTTTAATATCTTTTTTGAGTGTGAACACAATGTTTCTAACATACTTTATAAAATCATATGTTTTGGCATTGTGGGAGCAACACATCCCCATTTTACAGATCATGTTGAATGTGATACAACTGGAATGCAAAATCTTTAGAGTTGTTCTCAAAGATTGCAAAATGTGCTTGTTTACTTTAAACACTCTAAACTTTGTTGCTTTAACAGTAAAAAACAATAAAATGTGTTTTGTTTTGAATGCTGTAACCCTAACCTTACAAAGTGTCTCATGAATATTAGGTATTTTTGACCAATGTGGGCGTTTGTCCTCCACCTCCCTTCACCCTTTAGCTACACTTCTTTAATCAGCTCAGGAAAGCCATATTTTGGCCTGTCTTTCAGCAGCGTCCAGCCATGACGCCACTACAGTCATAGCCCACACTTTCCCTGCTCTGATGCAAGTGCCTGATTAAAAACGTCTTGAATCAGCAAGAGAACTGACATTCTCTCCTACACGTCCCCACCGCCTTTCTTCCATCACTTTTTCTTGCCTATTGTCCATTTCCTCATCTCGTTTTTCTGAAGTCTGTTCAAGAAAAGGCTGACTCTTGATTAATTTTTCTCCCTTGATTTTTGTTTGTGTTGCTGGTTTTGTTTCTTTGGATGTCTTAATCAAGCTTATTTGCTTTAGGTTTTGTTTTGCTTTGTGTTTCCTCTACAGAGGAAATGAACTCAAATGTTGGCTTAACGTCTATGCACATCTGGTCTCTGCTTAAGTTGTGAGGAAGTGACACAAGTGCCAGATATAAGGTGTGGTGAGAGACAGGCTCATGCCTTATTGTTGGGTTTTATCAGTGTCCACAAATGTTAAACACACCTGACTGAAATTGCTGGAACATGGCTGTTAATAGATATTTGTGACTGAGCACAAGTATTTAGGATATTCATTACATTTATTTATGTTCATGTATGTAACATTGTTAAAATTATACATTGTTGAATAATATTTTATACCTTGCTCTTATTCATATCTTTCAATCCAACCTGTGCTCCTAGAGGAAGAGCCGACTCATTTCGACGACCACCCGACACAGAGTCTCAGTGGTGTTGCGTTTTTCTTTGTTAAAGTTTTTCCTTGCCTCTATTGCTTTCCTTTTAGTGCAGTGATCATGTGGCGTTAACTTGGTATTTAATTATGGTTTTAGACTTGTGTGAAGTGATTTTTGTGAATTGTTTCTAAATTTATATCTATAATTAAGCCTTTTTCATTTGTTGGTAATATGTAATAAGTTGTGCTTTTTTTTAGTAATTGTAAATTACTTTTATGTATCATAAATCCCTATTAACCTAATGAGGATATGCGGAACAGAAAATGGATGGATGGATGGATAATATGACACATTTTTGTGTCATGACTTAGATTTTTGTTACAGCAAGCTTGGGTAAGATCAGTTCATGCCCAGCCAAGCACATCACCCTCACTGGCACACAACCGTTCAATATTAGTCTTGATTTAGTTTGGGAAACTTTCTGAGAGCAAAACTTCCCCGCAGCAAAAATATGAACCGTATGTGGCGGTGCAGTCAAAGCGCTGCAGCAGTCCCACTGGGTGTTACACACCATTAGACTGGTTGTCAGGCGTCTCTTGGACAAGGCAGCAGACGGACAGCTTGTAATGGGATGAGATATGCTATCTTTATTGTCAAAACAAAAGAATGAAGGGGGGAGGTGGAGGAGACACAGATTAGCCTTCCTGACAGTCGGCCGTTTGAACTGTATGCCAAAATGAATTAGAGGGCTCGTTTGTATGTGCGCAAATAACTGAGGCAGTCACAGGAAAAAGGCGAGACATGCTCACTAATCAACTGATAATGCCTCGCACTCTGCCGCTGCTGCCTGCCATCATGCGTGCACACTTGTGGCACGCTTGCTTCACACGTGCAGGCTTTTTTGGTTTCTTTGAATGTTATGTGAGGCGTTCTGAATGTACATAGACTGTGAGCAGACAGTAGCTGTAAAATAAGAGTCTGTGGGCCTGGTTCAAAAAACAAGTAAAGCATCATATCTAAACTTTGACGTGTTTGTCTGGGGTTAGGAAGTTCCACCCTTTTCAGTCTATTGTCCCCCCCTCAGTTCAACATCTCGACGTCTCCCTCGGCATGTTCAGGTTTTATGTTTTCAACCCCTTCGTTTTGTAAAGTGATGAATATTTCCATAACTTTTTCCAATACTGGACCAAAGCGCCATTAAACACTGTGTGCAGCCACATCAGAATGAACTACCCTGCCTTTTCCTGCACTGATAACATAGTGAGAGATGGCGGTGGGGAGAAATAAAGGATGGGTGTTGGAGCAATGTCAGAGCTTTGACTTTTCTCCCCCCCCCTTCAAAAAGCCTTTATCTGAGGAAGTAGAACCTGCATGGCTATTCAGCTCCAAGAGACAGGACAAATACTTGATGTCAAAGCACATATGTACAGTAATGTCCAAAATAATAGCATTCCAATGTGACTGTGCCAGTATGTTTTCTGCCACGTGTCTCTGGTATAGCCTTCCATTTTAAGGTATTTGAGATCATTTCAGCTGAATAGCCACACATTTTTTTGCACCTTTCCATCGGTTTTAATCAAAATTACAATGTTCTTCTGGCCAATGTATTTTGTATTTAATTTATTGAAAGGACACTGTGCAGTTACATTAAAAAGATGGCTGTACCTGATTTAGCAGACATGCTAATTTCTGGGATGAGACTCAGCACCTCCAAATCCGAGGCCATGGTTCTCAGTCGGAAACGAGTGGACTGTACCCTCCGGGTTGTGAGAGAGGTCTTGCCTCAGGTGGAGAAGTTCAGGTATCTCAGGGTCTTGCTCACGAGTGAGGGACAGTTGAAGCGTGAGGTCGACCGAGTAATGCGGTCGCTGTACTGGACTGTCGTGGTGGAGAGAGAGCTGATCTTGAAGGCAAAGCTCTCTGTTTACCGAGCGATTTACGTTCCCACCCTCACCTATGGTTATGAGTTATGGATCATGACCGAAAGAACAAGATCGCGGATACAAGTGGTGGAAATTATTTTCCTTCGTAGGGTGGCTGGACTCACCCTAAGAGATAGGGTGAGGAGCTCGGCCATCCGGGAAGAGCTCAGAGTAGAGCCGCTGCTCCTTCACATCGAGAGGAGCCAGTTGAGGTGGCTCGGGCATCTAGTCCGGATGCCTCCCGGGCGCCTCCCTGGTGAGATGTTTCGGGCATGCCCAGCCAGGAGAAGGCCCCAGGGAAGACCTAGGACACGCTGGAGGGACTATGTCTCACAGCTGGCCTGGGAACGCATTGGTGTCCTCCCGGTGGAGCTGGAAGAGGTCGCCGGAGACCGTGAAGTCTGGACAGCCCCCGCGACCCGGACCCGGATAAGCGGAAGAAAATGGAATATAATGCTAATTTCTATATGTAGTCCCTCACCCACCCCCAAAGCACAAACAAATGACTAAGATGATTAAGAAAACACAAATATTTACAGAAATGTGCAAAAGAAAATGCTTTTACTACGGTTCTTTATAGAGGCATAGGTAAAAAAGGGTGCGGGTAAAACCATTCCTATTATTGCAATGAGGGTCTGGTTTTTAGACGGCCATCAGATGGTACCCATGAGAGTAACACCTGATGGCCAAATACCCAAAATGTCATTTTCCTCAGGGTTTCAAAGAGAAATGCATGCTCAACAGGTGCTGGTTTCATCCTGAAATAGGGACCATCTGAGTCGCACCAGTTTTTTCACAAAATTGATCACTGATTGAATACCACATTGCTATTTTTTGAACACACCTCTTTCAACAAATTGCCCAAATGCACAGCCTTAAGAGCGTGCATAATGAATGCTTGGTCTTGTTTGTTTTCTGAGAATCTAATGCACCTACCGCTAACTTGTTTGCCATGTAGCAATAAAATATCTTCTTTTCCTTTCGGCTTATCCCTTCAGGGGAATCAATCAATTTCCTCCATCTAACTCTGTCTTCTGTATCCTCTTCTCTTGCGCCAACTACCTTCATGTCCTCTTTCACTACATCCATAAACCTCCTCTTTGGTCTTCCTCTAGGCCTCCTGCCTGGCAATTCAAAACTCAGCATCCTTCTACCAATATATTCACTATCTCTCCTCTGGATATGTCTGAACCATCTCAGTCTGGCCTCTCTGACTTTATCTCCAAAACCTCTAACATGTGCTGTCCCTCTGATGTGCTCATTCCTGATCCTGTCCATCCTGGTCACACCCAAAGAGAACCTCAGCATCTTCATCTCTGCTACCTCTAGCTCTGCCTCCTGTCTTTTCCTTAGCGGCACTGTCTCTAAACCAAACAACATCGCTGGTCTTACCACAGTTTTGTACACCTTTCCTTTCATTTTAGCTGAAACTCTTCTATCACACATCACACCAGACACTTTTCTCCACCCATTCCAGCCTGCCTGCACACGCTTTTGCACCTCTTTTCCACACTCTCCATTGCTTTGGACTGTTGACGCTAAGTACTTAAAATCCTCCTCCTTCTTTATCTCTTCTACCTGTAACCTCACTCTTCCACTTGGGTCCCTCTCATTTACACACATGTACTCCGTCTTGCTGCGGCTAACCTTCATTCCTTCCTTTCCAGGGCAAACCTCCACCCCTCAAGCTTCTCCTCCACCTGTTTCCTGCTCTCACTACATATCACAATGTCATCTGCAAACATCATAGTCCATGGAGATTCCTGTCTAACTTCGTCCGTCAGCCTGTCCATCACCATAGCAAACAAGAAGGGGCTCAGAGCTGATCCCTGATGGAGTCCTACCTTCACTCGGAACTCCTCTGTCACACCTGCAGCACACCTCACTACTGTCTTACAGTCCTCGTACATGTCCTGCACCACTCTAACATACTTCTCTGCCACTCCAGACTTCCTCATACAATACCACAGTTCCTCTCTGGGCACCCTGTCATAAGCTTTCTCCAGATCTACAAAACTCAATGCAGCTCCCTCTGACCTTCCCTGTACTTCTCAATCAACATCCTCAAAGCAAATACTGCATCTGTAGTGCTCCTTTTTTTTTTTTGCATAAACCCGTATAATAATAACAATACATTTGGTAACAGTAATTAATCTGGTTAGTCACATTGGACTTCTATTTTCAACACTGTTGTACACTACCTGTCAAAAGTTTTGGAACACCTAAATTTTTCATTTTAAGTCAATTTAATGGCTTGAAATGGTACAAAAGTCATTGGTGAAGTGCCAGAGGTTTATATAAAAAAAAAAAGGTAAGGTTATCCAAAACTGAGAATTCATGTACATTTCAGAATTATACAAAATGGCTTGTTTCAGGGACCACAAATTAGGTCAACAATTTAAAGCTGTTCTGCAGAAATGGAAATAGCAGTTGGTGCTATTAATTCCTGCAGACGTTTGCTACAAGTTCTGGAGCGTTTACTACCTCCCCGGGCTGTATAAAAGCAGGGTTCAGAACACACTGTGGTACTATACTCTTAGTTGAACAGTACTGGAAAGAGAAAGTAATTTGTTACTACAACAATGGCAAAAAGAAGGCAACTGGAAATGGAAGAGAGACAGATAATCTTAACATTTAATAATGTAGGTTTTTCCTACTATTGACTTGTAGTGTGAATTTGAGCTATTAATTGTTAAAATATTTCAATTTAGTGTTGGTTTTATTCAAAACTTTTTTTTTCATCTGTGGAAATAAAATTTACAGTGAAGTTAAATCAATTTAAATGCAACTGTACTTGGGATAATTTTAGTACTCCCTCTAAATGTACAACAAAGTTGTGTAGTGTGTCAAAGCAGTTATGCAACAAGGGAGACACCTGTTACATTTTACATTAGCAAAGGAAATTGCTACATTTAAGTAAGGGGGCGCCAACCTTTAGCTTTAAAACAGCCATTTTGGCCCGTTTCTACCCAATGTAAACCCACTTGGAGCCAGCCTCTAAATTGAAGGTAATGCTATGAGATAGCATAATATACATACATAATACCCTTAAAAGTATTGTCACGTTTTTTTTTTCTGTCTTCCTGTTGCTGTTCTTAAGCCTTCTCTACTGGTTTTGGAGTCAAATCGCTTGTTTTTGGAAGCATACTTTGCCAGAAAAGCTGATGTGAAGAACATTCAGAATAAAAGCGTTATTGCACATCGATTAATTCCACTTGTAGTACCCCTCTCTGTATCATCATCATTAGTGACAAAGTAACCTAATGAACGATGGCAAAATAGTTGTCATGGTTTCTTACCAAGCTGACCAGAAAAGGCTACCCCCTAACACTTTGGAGAATTGCACGGCACACCCTCAACTCCAATGCACAACTTTTTTTTGGTTTGTTTTTTTGCAGGGTAAGATTCCAAATTTTGTCGCATTGACTTCCATTATAAAACACAATCTTTGAATGCACTGGAAGTAGACAATATTAACATGCACAGGCTTTCATTTAAAAGGAAATATAATGTGCAAATATAAAGAAAATAATTCAAAAATACACAAATGTAGTCATTCTTTTTCTATTTTGTCATAGTTTTGCCCTGTATTCTCTTTGTTTTTTTAACTTTGTCGTTGATTTTCCTGTTTTGTCTTTTCCATTGGCTTCTTCTCATTGCATTTACCGGATGACTCAAGATAGCTAGCGAGTAAAAGCAAAGACCCTTGATTCTATAATCTTGGTCGTCATAGACCATTTTGTCATTAAGCCCTGCCCCCCACCGAACCTACTACACAAAGTCCGACAGGGAACACATACCACATACAATATAAAACAAACCGTAAACATGACAAATTGGACTCATTTCAAACAAAATGAAACACTGAAATTAGAAAATGCATGTTTCTATTGTCAAATTACAATGGAGTGAAAAAGTTTTATTATGGAAGTCAATGTGTTATTTTCTGCAAGGAAACAATTATCACCTACAATGTTAAAATTGTCCAATCTCATTCGAAACATTAAATGACAAGTTTGACTATTTTTCACCAAAACAAAATCTTGAAAAAAAAAAAAAAGCCTGTTTCTGTTCTTTAATTCCAATGTGTTGAAAAATGATGGTTTATATTGGAAGTCAATTAGACGAAATCTGGAATCTGATTCTGCAAAAAACAAAAGCATCAAAATAGATTTTACTATCAATCTTATGTATAAGCCTGCTTTTTCACATAGAGCCTAACGTTATACCTATCTAACAATTTAAGGAAATTAAATCAAATGGCAATTTGGTAGTGATAAAATAATAAATATTTACGTTTGGTATTTTTTAGAACTCAAGCTGATTGAGCGATCAAAGCAAACCAAATATGAATCTTATGTATTTATAGCAGTTTTTGGGAGTAGAGTAGTAGAATTAATGGGTGCAGCTTAAACACTGGTGCATCGAATACACCTCAGATGACAGTACTGTTGCAACAAGGGATGTAACGATTCGATTTGTGTCACGAATCGTGGTTGCCAGTTCGATACAAGGAGGATATTGGTTTATGTAGAACAGGGTTAGGGAACCTATGATGACCACATATGTTTTTCAGAAGTTTCTAAAAAACATAACACTTATTTTAATTCAGTTTTTAAAAATATACGTAACATATCTTGTTTTACAACAGCAGTGTTCGAAGTGCGGTCTGATTGAATTATTTGCCCACGGCACAATCTAAAAATATAATTTATCAAAAAACTTTAAACAGCAAAAATTGAAAAATGAGCAGAAAGTCAAAATAGCAAGAGTCACAATTTTGCTGGAAATAACTTGTAATATGAGTAACAACAATGTCATTTTAGTAAGAGTTCATTTTTATTTTTTAAATGTCGCAATATTGAGAAAAAAAAAAATATCTAGTTGTAATTTTCAGAATATTAAAATATTGTGGGAATAATAATTTTTATAATGTGTAATTTTGTTTTTGTTAATATTTTAACATAACACATGAGAGGAATCACAGTTTTAAAAATAACATTCAAAATCTAAAACCTTCTCAGCACTTTGAATTAGATGGATTAAATTAATTAGAAAAATATTATCCTCTAATATTGTTGGAACACTTTTAGTTGTATTCACTTTTAAAAAAAAATTAAAAAAGGATATGCCTCTCACAAAAATACATTTGAAAATATGTGTGCTTAGCCCAAAAGGTTCCCGACCCCTGATTTAGAACGATACAATTCAGTAAGTTTTTTTTGCCAAAAATTCAACCAATATGACTGTGAAATAGCTGGATACTGGACAGTGCAGGTGAAGATTCCTAGATTCCGATTGCTTTTTGTAAGGGAATCGGATATAAATCAATTATGGATATAAACATACCGGTAAACAGCAATTCATGACAAATACATTAAAAAACACATCCGTATAAGACCTGCCATGCTTAAATCCAATGCTTTATTTACGAGTATCAATTCAATTGATTGATTACCTTTCAAACAATGTTAGATCGATATGTCAAACAATTACACAATTTTATTTAAACCTTTGGGGAACTAACAAGCACTTGTCTCTAAAATCTGAGCAATTGGATGAAAAGTGTCTTTGTAGGGCTGCAGGCAGGATTTAGTAATTTGTGTAAATCCACCCGAGCCACACAGTAAAACACCCTTTTTGCCGCTGAGTTAACTTTGCAGGTATTGAACTTGCTGAAGTACTACTTCATGCATGAAAGAAAGCGCATGCAACCAGGGAACAAGAAATGTCATTTTCACTCTTGTGGCATTGCAGGAAGCATAAGCAGTCACCCAGTCATATACTCCCATCCTGAAACGGGGGAGTAAAATGTTCAGAGACAAGCGGCAAAGGGGAGGCTAAAAGATTGAGGGCGCCAAAATAAAAGAACTAATAACCACAACTTAATTTCCATCTCCAGCCCACAAATGCTTGCTTTCTTCCCCTTTTTTTTCTTTCATGTTACATTCTCAAATTGCTTTGATGAAACATTTGGACATGGTGAAGACGTTAATGTGTGTTGTTGCTTTTTTGCCTGAATCATGCCCTGGGTTTGTCATGCAGGCTGATATCTCTCATCTGTGCTGCCTTGGCCAGACGTGTGCTCTCTTGTGTTTACCATTAGCACAGGAAAATGCAGTTTCACCCTTCCACCCCTCCCTATAACATCCTGGGATCTTCTAGAACCGTCCCCAACAAGGATGTTGTCTGGGACCTTTCGTGACTTTGTTGGAACATTATGCCAGTGCAAATCTTGTAGAAGAAGAAATTAGGTAGTCATGTCAATATAATTATTGTTGCTAATATAATAATTATTGCTATTGTTGTGCCATGTCACCTTCACAAACCAAGATATGCACGGATGTTTGCTTGTATTTAACAACAGTGAGTACACCCCTCAAGTTTCAGCAGCCACGGGAATAGTCAGTGTACAGCTTGTATAACAGTGTATACAGTAGTGTTCAAAATAATAGCAGTCCATTATGACTAACCAGATGAAGTACTGTCATTAGTATAATTTTATTGCTACGTGGCAAAAAAGTTACCAGTAGGTGCAGTAGATTCTCAGAAAACAAGACCCAGCAGTTACGATATGCACGCTCTTAAGGCTGTACAATTGGGCAATTAATTGAAAGGGGTGTGTTCAAAAAATAGCAGTGTGGCATTCAAATCGGTGATAAATTTTGTGGGGAAAAAAAACTGGTGTGAATCAGGAGGCCCCTATTCAAGGACGAAAGCAACACTTATTGAACATGCATTTCTCTTTGAAAGCCTGAGGAAAACGGGGCAATCAAGACATTGTTCAGAAAACAGCCTACTTTGATTAAAAGGTTGATAGGAGAAGGGAAAACTTATGAAAAAGAGCAAACACCTTTTGGCTGTTCAGTTAAAATGATTACCAATGCCATTTAAAATGGAGAGCAAAACCAGAGACACGTTGCAGAAAACGGAAGACAACTATCAAAATGGATCAAAGAATAACCAGAATGGCAAAGGCTCAGTCAATGATCAGATCCAGGATTATCAAAGACAGTCTGGAGTTACCTGCAAGTACTTTGACAGTTACAAGAGGTCTGAGTGAAGCTAATCTATTTACAAGAGTCCCCCGCAAAGCCCCTCTGTTAAAATTTTGTGGACTGATGAGAGTGAAATTGTTTTTTTTTTAGTCTAAGGGCCACAGACAGTTTGTGAGACGACCCCCACACTCTGAATTCAAGCCACTGTTGGGCCCTTTTTATTGGATACCAGGAATCATGGATCAGTTGCACATGTCAAAATACTTGTGGAGGTCATGTTGCCTTATGCTGAAGGGACAGGCGCTTGTAATGGGTGTTTCAACAAGACAATGATTCCAAACACACTAGTAAATAAGCAAAATCTTAGTTCCAAACCAATAAAATGAATGTTATGGAGTGGCCAGCCTAATCTTCGGACTTAATCCAACGGAGAATGTGTGGGATTACATCAAAAATGCTGCTTCTGAAGCAAAACTAAGAAAAATGTTAATGAATTGTGGAATGTTGTTAATGAATCTTGGAGTGAAATAACAGCTGAAAGGTAACACAAGTTGGTTGACTCCATGCCACACAAGATGTTAGGCAGTTATGAAAAACTCTGGTCATACAACTAAATATTAGTTTTGTGATTCACAGGATGATGAAATCCTTGACCAAAAAAGTTAATGGCAGACACTGCTATTTTTTTGAACACACCTCTTTCTGCAAATTGCCCAATTGCACAGCCTTGACAATGTGCAAATCATGAATGCTGGGTCTTGTTTGTTTTTTGTGAGTCTACTGCACCTACTGTTAACTTGTTTGCAATGTAGCAATAAAAAAATACTAATAACAGTGACTACTCTGGTTTGCATTGGATCACATTGGATTGCTTAGTTTGAACACTAGTCTATGTACTAGTTGCAGAAAATTAGTCACACAACCATTAGTCAAAACAGCTGGCAAGACAAGTGAGTACACCTCACGGTGAACATACAGTTTATAGTACAAAATGTCTTATTTATTTCACCTCCAGCTTCCTCACCAAGACACATATCATCTTGGAGCCCAGTTTTCCAAGAGAGGGAATTATGCTCTGCTTCAGAATATTACAGTACATCCTGAAACTCTTGTGTCCGTCAATAAAGCGCAGCTCCCTAGTGTTGGAAGCGCTCATGCAATCCCAGACCATGACACTACCCCTGCTATGCTTAACTATAGACACAAGTAACTTGGTACTCACTGATGTTGTTAGTAATTTAAACAATGTCTATGTGCAGAGTCATTTCCAGTGGGTATTAAATCTATTCTGATACACAATGAATTATGGTGATATAAAACAAATATTGGGGCCGCACGGTGGTCAAGTGGGTAGCACATTGGCCTCACTGTCAGGAGGTTCAGGGTTCGAATCTCCGTTGGGCATCTGTGTGTGGAGTTTGAATGTTCTCCCCGTGCGCGCGTGGGTTTATGAATGTGAGTGTGAAAGTTTGTCTATATGTGCCCTGCGATTGACTGGCGACCAGTTCAGGGTGTACCCCGCCCAAAGTCAGCTGGGATAGGCTACAGCATACCCGCGACCCTAATGAGGATAAGCAGTATAGAAAATGAATGAAGTCTGTTATGACAACAAAGCCAGGTTGAGACACAGATGAGGTCGATGAGCATGCAGATAAGCTTTGCTGAGACCGTTTCTGACAATTTGAGCAGATTTTTTGGGCTAATAGTAGATAAATGAACATTCAATTCATGTGCTCATTAATCCACAACTCTGGTGGACATTCTTGCAGCTAGCATGTCATTTGCAAGCTACTGAAACACTAAGACATCTGTGGCATTGTGCTTTGTGATGAAACTGTACACTTTGTGGTGGCCTTCTATTGTGGCCAGTCTAAGGCACTCCTTTGCAGTAATCATGCTGTCTTATCATCATCGTGCTGTGCCACACTAAATTATCTTGGTTAGTGCAAAGTGTTCTCCAAGTCAAATTTAGACAAGTTTGTGAACAATATTAGAGAAATTGGCCTATGGGGGACATAGAAAATGATTTAGATCTTTGAGTTCAGCTCATGGAAGAAGGCAATTGTTGCGTTGATATTTTTGAGTGTACTGTATATTGTTCCTCTCTTGTCACTTCAATCTCTTTTGGAAAAAAATTAGCAGTACCTTTACATCAGATACTTTCAATCAGTGAGGTGCAGTTGCCTCACCAGTCGTGATGAAAAACAAAACAATGATGACATGAAACAAACAAAACAAAAATTAAAACCACATATTTTTCCATTGGACTGTATTCTAAATGTATTTTCTGTAGGAGTCCAACTGTTAAACTGTAAATTCATTTTTTTAATGTAAAAATCGCAGAATTTTCACACATCCTAATTAAGTAAGACTGTGGCGCACATGCCTGCCTACCGCCTCACTGAACGTTAATTGAATCATGGCGCCTACTAGTTTGTGCAGAAAGATTTATTATACACCATGAGTTTCCACAGCCCCTGTAATTTCTTGAATGTAAGTGTAACATCGTTATTCTTGCTAATCTGAATAGAAATACAGTCAGTGCCTCACCAGCCATGAACCTCACGGCATGGTGCATACTGTATGTGCTGAATACCTAAAACGACTTTAAAGAAATAATACAAATACTGTAAGTCATCTAGGGTTGTTCCAGCACAGTGTGCACGCTCCAACCTTAATCCAAGCTTCCATATGTGATTGCAGACCACTGGAACTACAAATTATTCCTCTGTCCTCCTTTGTCCAGCATTATCAGATACATTTAATGGCTCTGCCAGCTATTGTTCTGAGATGGATAAAAATAATGGGTTGTTTTCGAGTAAGAGGTCTTGGGGCCACCTTAAGTTCCTCAAACACAGGAAGTAAGGAAAACTTTAGGGGTGTCAAGGCTGGACACTTGTTTTCTTTGCATGACCTTCACTTTCTAGTTTGTCTATTAATAACACACACTTTTTGTCTTTAACATTTGACCTACCAGACTGTTGTTATCTTATGTCTGGAAGTGACACAAGAAAGGGGGAAAAAGACTGGGGCAAGTTGTATGAGACATAAAAATGTACTTATGTGTGAATAAGTTTGCTCTTTTTTTGTAAGTGTTATTAATTTAGATAGCTATTGCACCCGCAGGAGCATTTGTCTACAAGCAAAGTGGCCAAAGTCCATCTGGTAGATAGTGAGTAAAAGAAGGAAGGTGGGCACTGAGGGGGGTGTCATTGTGTTAACACAAGTAGACTAATCATATGTCCTTTCAAAGGTTGAATTGGAGGCGTGTGCTGGCGCAGTGGGAGCGCGCAGAGAGGAAGGGAGGGCAATCTGCTCTGGACTCTAATAAGACCCAATGGCTGGTGCAAGGTGGCCAGGAGCGCTTCAGAAGAAGAAGAAGAAGAGGAGGAAAACAAAAGTCAAGACAAGACAGGAGGATGATAGCATGACTGTCGGACTTTATGGTGCGCATGCATGGGATTTAGCAATGGCATGGAGAGCGGGGCCAGTTGTTTCTTGTAGAAGAAGATGACTTCAACTGCGCATGTGGCCCCCATGAGTGGAATATTAGCACAAAAACAAGTGTGCACGTCTTCTTAGTTTAAATACCTGTTGAACCTTTTTAGAGTCTACTTAAAAGGAGCATTATGTCCAAACAGCAAGAAGGTTTTCGTCGCCAAGCTCGTTGATTTGGAATGGATCAAGCTGTGACCCTATCATACATGTCACCCAAGCCTCCCCAATGAAGCAGCCCGGCCGGACCCGGAGCTCTCACCTCGGCCTGCTCGCCCTGTGGACCTGCCTGTGTCTGGCTAAGGGATGTGGACCGGGGCCTGGGTATGGCATCCGGTCCAGGCCCAGGAAACTGACAGCTATGCACTACAAGCAGTTTTTTCCCAACTTCTCAGAAAACAACCTGGGGGCCAGCGGGAGGGCGGAGGGCAAGATCACGCGAAACTCTGAGCGCTTCAATGAACTGGTGTGCAACTACAACCCAGATATAGTGTTCAAAGATGAAGAGAACACCAATGCTGATCGCTTCATGACAAAGGTAAGCGTGTTTTTACATTTCGTATTTGTTTCCATTTGCAGCAGGGAGGCCTCAAAAAAAGATGCTCACACTTACTGCACATACATGTAATCAAACACATCACATCACCTCATTCATTCTTTGCCCTTGCCGGGCTCCTAACACACACAAATGCTCAACAAAGTGTGTATGTTTCAACCAAGCTTCCCCTCCCTTTTCTTACGATAGGAAGATCAGGATGTAATTCAACACTCCCCCTTAAGAGGCTGAGTTTCTCATACAAGAACGACTCCTTTTAATCTTCAAGCAAAGACTTTGTTATTGGGAATACTGCCGTGACAGGTGTACACACCACATTGTCAAAACTACACCCTATACACAGCCGTCAAGATTTGGTATTTCAACCCCACACACTCGACGAGGAGTCATTTCTTCCATTGAGTGACTGCTGTGGCTTTCTTTGCTTATTCAGGATATAACTCTGTGTTCCTTCCCATCCCGGGTGATGAATGTTCGCGGTTGTACATGTGTGCCCTTCTAATGCCCACTTTTGAGTGCATGTGCCCCTCTTTTGCCCAGATGTGAAAGACGATCATTGTGCATCACTTGGAGAGGGGTCGCCTATACGAAATTCCCGCCTGCTGAAGTAATGGCATGCACCGTTGGAAAAGCCACTATTGTAGTTGTGACAATGAAACGCCTTTCTTCAATGGCATTAGGAGGGAAAATGTATCTAGTTTGCTTTCTGTCCCTCTCTTTCTCACCCTTTTGCTGTCACATTCCACAATGCAGGCCAATTCATTTTCCCATCTGCCTTCTCTGTGGTGGCAATCTTTCCCAGGCTTGCCTGCTTTTCACAACTCTTTCCCACATTTCTCATCAGATTCTGTACCATTTCAGGCAGCAACATCGCTTGACACCATCCTTTCCCCAGTGCACTTCTTTGTGAGATTGAAGCAGTCCGGCCCACGGGAGTGCTAAGGAGTCACAATTCTCATCAAATGTCTCAGGGGTGAAACTCATGCTTGGCAAGCTGTGAAAATCAGAGAATGGCCTTGATTATTCTATCACCCTGACAAAAAGAGCAAAGGAATGCACCAAACTGGCTACAGTAGCTTTTTTCCTAATATCCTGATTGTTTGACAAGGGTTGAAACTGGCCTTTAGCTGAGCAGTCATGGGGAAATTTATGTGCCGGCACAGAAAAGGAATAATAACACGGGAGAGAGTGTTGAAATAATGGAATCAAAATTTTCAGGGTCACATTTGAAAGCAGTGATGTGTTTAATGGACCATATATTGTACTTAACTTCACCGTGTTAATAAATGATAAAAAGAGTCTGACATTTATGCTTGAGTGGGGTTCAAACATGCTGTCCACTGTATACATGCAGGTCAACTGTAATCTCATTCTGAAGTCATTTCATATTCATGTTTGATTTAGGTTAATGAAATTGCCTAACAATGCATAAATAAATGCATCAAAGTAATGCTCTCAAACAAATATAATACAGTAAAAGTGCAATGACAAAAAACACATAGAAATTACAATTTTACTAGGGTTTAGCATTATGAGCATGTCATTTTTTAATTTTAAAAAGTACAAATTGTATTTAATAAGTATAAGTTTTCCTCATACTCTGTTTTATTGTTAAAAGCAGAGCATGCAACATTAACTATTTTATATATATATACATATATATATATATATAATCATACCAGCTTCATTGCAGAAGCAACCAGCACACACTATGGCGCACAACAAATCCTCATTTTGACATTTTACAGTTCCTAACAAACTGGTTAGTGCCCTCTAGTGTACAAGAGGCAGAGTGGCTTTTAAGTAGTGCACTAGCTGAGGATATTCAAATTGGGATTTATGTAGCAACACAAATACACTACAGAGTGAAGGGGGGTGGGGGGTTCAGTGCCTTGCTGAAGGGCACCTCAGCAGTACCAAGATAAACTTGTATTATATTGTTAAATTATAGGTTAGGATCCGAATAACTCCCCTACTTTTAACTTTTATTCTAGCGATGTAAGGAGTGTCTGAACAGGCTGGCCATAGCTGTGATGAACCAGTGGCCAGGGGTGCACCTACGAGTGACAGAGGCCTGGGACGAGGATGGTCACCACCCTCCCGGATCTCTGCACTATGAAGGCCGTGCTGTGGACATCACTACTGATGACAGAGAAACCGACAAGTATGGACTGCTCGCCCAGCTGGCTGTGGAAGCGGGCTTTGACTGGGTCCACTACGAGTCCAAATATCACATCCACTGCTCCGTAAAAGCTGGTAAGATAATGTTTGTCATTATAGCATTACAGTATATGGTGTATATTACAGTACACGAGGATAAGCCGCATAGAAAATGGATGGACGTGTCAGGGACCAAAGACAACATGTGAAAAAGGTTGCCAGTCATCCCAAGGATTTACTGTTTTTTCAATGCTATAGTGACCATAAACAATTATTCCTCTGTTTCTTTATTTGGATGATATCAACAGTACAAATACAAGAATGCCTATACTGGAAAGTATTCAGTGTGCTCTCCAATTATAGTTTTGTCAGACACATTTTTATGCAACCCATTCCTAAGACAATGCATGACAATGTCAGCTACTATGTAATATCTCACAAGTAAAGCAAAAGCTACTTAAACGACTCAACAACAAACGTTCCACTGCAGCCATTGGTAGTATAGTGGTTCACAAAGCTGACGTTTGTGCAGCATGTGTGTGGTCAAGTCCCAGTCAATGTAATCCTTTCAGGAACCTCCTCCTCTATAATGTCATTGCTAATGCAGGTTTTTTATGGACTTGTCATTAATGGCATTTTAGTATTGTAGAAAAAGGTTACATTCAAGATTCCACAAAAATGTACAACACAAACATTAACAAAATAATATTTTGTACATGTTTGTTATTGTTGTTTTCTCCGGGTACTCCGGTTTCCTCCCACATTCCAAAAACATGCATGTTAGGTTAATTGGCGACTCCAAATTGTCCATTAGAGTGTGAATGTGAGTGTGAATGCTTGTATGTGTGCCCTGCGATCGACTGGCAACCAGTCCAGGGTGTACCCCGCCTCCCGCCCGAAGTTAGCTGGGATAGGCTCCAGCATACCCGTGACCCTAATGAGGATAAGCGGTATAGAAAATGGAATGAATGGATGGGTTTATTATTATCTTCAGATGTATCCTTCATGTACATGTATTTCAGTTACAGTTCAGTTTTCAGTTTCAACTTCCTGGTTTTGCCTTTCATGTTCAGCTTAATGACTGTTTTGGTGTGGAGTCTTTTTTTAATTGCCAGTAGTTTTTTTCTACAATGCTGAAAACAAATGTGCAATGCCATAACATAATTTCGATGTTCTGGCTGTGTTATATTTTCCTGTTTGCTATTTTATGGTAATGGTAATTTTACTATGTCAAGTTGTGTGAAAAAGCTGGCCTCAAAACTTTGACTAGTATGTTCTTCGTGTCTTCCTGCAGATCACTCTGTTGCAGTAGAAAAGGGAGGCTGTTTCCCAGGCTGGGCCCGGGTGACAGTTGCTGAAGGCGGTCAGAAGACCTTAGCATCACTGATTCCTGGGGACAAAGTCATGGCCGTATCTGCGACTGGTCAAATAGTATTTAGCCCAATCCTGTTGTTTCTGCACCAGGATCAAGTAGCCTGGTCCACAGTTCTGTCTCTGAGGACGGAAGACGGTCATAGATTGGCCGTCACTCCACACCATCTGGTTTTCTTAGACCCTGCCTGCACACTTGACAGCAGTAAGTACAGGCCTTGGTTTGCCAGCAGAGCCAGAACCCAGGACTGCGTTCTGATCCACCGAGCAGACAATCGGCTACACCATTCTCGCATCATTTCAGTTTCAGTACAAGAGACTATGGGCGTGTATGCACCTTTGACAGAAGATGGAACTTTGTTTGTTGACGGTGTGCTGGTTTCCAGCTATGCATTAGTTGAAGACCATGCACTTGCACACTGGGCGTTTGGACCCTTGCGACTCCTGTCCTCATTAGAGCACCTACTATGGAGGGAAACTACAACACTAGTTAGTTGCACTAACACAGCTTCACTTCATTACAGCACTTTGGTCACAGAGGACACAGCAGCTTTCTGTGTGAGTAATAGTTCTACTGGACGTCAGCATATTGATGAGAGACTCAGTCATCAAACATCCAAAGTGCACTGGTATGCTCGCTTACTGTACAATATGGGCTCCATCATTTTACACTCCGACTCTTTCCACCCTTAGATGTACTGACTCAATTGCTACATTTTCACTAACACTTCCTGTTTCTCATCACATGTCTGAACACCAGTGTGTTGATTCTGGCATAATGTGTCAATCTGACTGGATTACTTGTGATCGAAAATGTTATGGACATTATCATGAATGTTTTTCTCCAGATGGAATAGCGTTTTTCTCAAATCAATAGAATTTCTATTTTTGTACCATATTAGTTGGACTATATATGATAAATGTTTCCAATTATGATTATTGCACCACTTGTATCGAACGGCCTCAGATTTTGTCCCGTCATAAAATATTAAAAATGTAATTTAACAAAGTTTTGTATCTTGTTTTTACCTTTGAAGTACTGCAAATTTGACCTATTTAACGCAATAGATATGGTGACATGCAGCACACATTTCAATTGAAGGGCCTGAATGCAATAAAAGTGGATCTTGCTGGGCAACTACCTTGATTTTATCATATATATATATATATATATATACACACATATATATGTGTGTGTGTATATATATATATATATA
>QODF01000032.1:948897-1038896 GCA_024372805.1 Oostethus manadensis | reverse complement strand
TATGTATATGTATATGCATATGTGTGTGTGTGTGTGTATGTATGTATATGGCACACATAATTACAGTGGTTAATGAGGAACTACCCTAACCACTACTCATTAGTTCTTCATTAGTTCCTCAGTAGCTACTGTATTTTTGTGTGCCTTGTGTATGTAAAGCGAGACCCTCTTGACCATTTTTCGTGGAACATTGCACTCTGCATTCACGTTTCTCTTTTTTGACAGAGGCGTATTGTGGCAAAGAGCACATAATGTTAAACGTAAAGGCTGTAATATAAGTGACGTTAATGACAAGAAGCTCTGCCGCGGGATAACAGCTTGCTTGCTTAATACAATTGCTACTGTGCCATTCAGTGGACATAATGAGAACAGCATCTTATTTTTATACTTAACAAAATCGTTTCGCAGGCCGGACTAAACCCGTTTGCCGACCTGATCCGTGTTTGACACCGCTGTACAAAAACATCATCCCCTTGTGGAAAACCTGCCCCCATGAATGTTTTTAAATACAATTGTTTGACAACAGGTACACACATAGCACAAGTACTGTACTGAAAATTATTCACCTTGTTCTAACACTTTTGAGTTTTAATAAAATACTTGAAGGTTATGTGTATATAGTATACGGAACGCAAAACAAACGTCAAATAAAACCATACCTAACCTCATTCTGTAAACTCCTGAGCCATTAAATCTATGAAAAATCCTAAATGGAAGGCCCAAATTGTGTATATGTGCTCTGTTGTAAACATCTGTGGAGGTATTCTGAGGGATTATCCTTGAGATGCAAGAGGCAGATGGGAAAAGCAGTCACACTGTTGCTGCTGTACCAATGGCAGAGAGGGGTTGGCCTTAATACCGCCCTATATTTACGGCCATTGGCCAATTGGCCTGTCCTCCAAATGGTCTCGACCCCCCTAAAATCTAATCCAATCTTGCTAAAGAAGAATGGGGAGTTAACTAATCCTGTCCAGGCGAGCAGTAATAACCTATTTTTAAAATGACAACCTGCAGGGTGTCATTTTATGCACCCATGTATGTATGCTGTATTGACTGTATAACATTTTAACTATTTATCAGGCTATTTTAGGCCTTTCTTCAAACTGGCATAATGTGTCCAAAGATGACTGGTCATTTAATGTCAATTTAAACGAATTTAAAAGATGATTCCTGCACAAACCTTTACACATTTAGTCTTTTTCGCAATCCTTGAGGTTCACTCAAAGGTCTTCGCACATGCGCATTTCTGCAAGGACTTCACAGTGGAGGGTTAAACTGCAGATCAATCCCCTTGCAGCAGGTGCTGCTCAGTGCACCTACTGCACGCAATGCAACGAGTCCAAACATACATTACCTTTCCATGTGAGTATGTGTTATAGAAATATATGTATAGGCAGTAATATGCCAGTTTTGTTGAGCTGTGGAAAACTGTAAGAATGTCTCCTTATTATGCAATCATACTGCTAAACATTCACCTATAGCCCTGCCATTGGTAAATACAATACATGATCATATTCAACGTCAATCAAGGGTGACATGTGTTTTGTTTGACCCCCATCACACCGTGCATGCTACTGCACACATTCCATACAGCACAGAAAACAAGTGTAAATAAAGCATGCCGAGGGCAAAACGAATTCCCAATAGTGCACATTCCACAGTATAAATCACACACTCAAATATATAGACAGTGGCATGTGGCTGTCTGTTTGCAATTCAAACAGCCTAATGAAAATGGCTCCCTGCTTTGAAAAATGCTATGACCTGATATCAGTGTTAATATTCCGCGCTCTGCCTACCAACAACACAAACATGTGCAGTGCAGGAAATGACAAACAAAATACAATAGGACTTAATTGGCCATAATGTTGATCTGACATCCAAGTTTCGTAAGAATTTGTTTGACCGGATTGTATTTTTGCGCAATGAGAAGTGTACACGCGCAACACAGTTTACCCAAATGGGTGTGGGGGGTGGGGGCGCTCCAAATTTTTGTTATTGAATACAGTACAGTGCCAAATGAATGTGTATGTGCAATAAATTATTTTTTAAGAATGAATCGTGCAGTCCCGTAATCGCCCAGGTCGGATTCCAGAACAGAGCGTTAGCTAGCTAGTTGTTAGCAGCCAAGCTAAAGCCATAAGTCTGTTAGCTGAACGAGGGCGGCAAACAGTTTGAGTGCGCTAGATGAGTAATGTAGCCGTGCATCCATTCCCTGGCGAGCATGTGTGGCCACCGAGCTGAAGTGGCGGTTAGCCTGCTAACCCCAGCGCCATGCTTGTAGTCGAGGAGCTAGCTACAACAACGCACAGCTTGCCTTCCGCCGACGTGCACTTCCCCCACTCTCCCTCCAGCCGGCTAGCCGCAGCGTTAGTCCGGTACATAAAATGAAGCGACCGTCAGCATTACGGGAAGCAGTGTGGCTCTTTGGATTTTGCTGATGTATGAGGAGACAACATTGTTTTCGTAAGGTCAGTTGCCGCAGTTGGGACTTTTCTCAACTTTCCGTCGCAGGCATGAATAGAGACACATTAACCCTGACCTTAGACCGGTTAATGTAGGCTCTGCTATCGGTAGCATTTCGCTGTTAGCTTGTAGCAGTGACGCTGTCTACTTGCTGGATAACTAGCCATGTTACCTGAGCGCTAACTTCAGGTTGAATAATGTGCTGTGCTTACGCACTACAGGATATTTTACTCCGAGTTACTACTCGTCATTTTATGAAGTGAATGCAGTTATGCATGAGAGCGGACATAGTTTTTATAGTTTTACTCTTCGGGACACTTAGCTGCTACGTCACCATTGGTAGTTGGTAGATTTCCCGTTTCAGTCCGTCGCCAGGGACATGGACCAGGCTATTTGCTGGACGGAATACTAACCCTTATAATCGGTGTTTACATTGAGTAATGATCGCTATGGCTGATATTAGTAAGCTGTAAATTTATTTTATTGGCATGGCAATAAGATGCAGATGCTATTTGGTTATGTTATCAAACAGACAGTATATAAAATGACATTGAAAGTTAATTTTTAACACTTTCAGTGTCAGTCTACAGCTAACCCACACTCTACATGGCCATCAAGTCATCACTACAAAATACATTTTTATAAAGTATTTAGCTAATTAATTGACGAACTATACAGTTCACTTGTAAATGCGATGTCTGCCATTGTTACCGAGAATTGTGCTTGACCGTCGTATTTATTTCGAAGCCTATTTTTTGGAATAGCCTCGATGTGCCTATCCGCCTAATGTACTCTTTATTTTCGATAACAAACACGACTTAAAATTGCTTACTATGTCTGTTTTTATGTGTGTGGCTAGTTTCTAACGCTGTTACTCAAATCACCACATTTGAGATTTTGTGGACACGTGACGGACGTCCTTATCTGATAAAATGATGGCTGTTGCTATCAAAACGTAATTGTACATGCAGGGGAAATATGTAAAAGTTGCATGCCCTTTACTCGGTGAAACGCGTGAAAATAGTCACACATGATTGTCCCTGAAGCTTTGTTTTGTAACTTGCTGACTTCCCGATCCAAGTTACAATTGCCACACTTCTACGTCGTCATTGGCATGGCTGCGCAGCAGACGTTCATTTATTTTCTAACACTGGGAGATTAACGATCATACGAGCGCGCATTAGGGAGGCTGCCATGTTATCATGCATGGAAATGGAGCGGCATAAAGTGTCCCTTTCCACTCTACACGTACATGAACAGTACAGAAGGCGCAGTCGCTGGCTAACACGACCCAATACGACCCTATGTTATCTGTTATGTCGCTGAAACTATGGCGAGGAGATGCATCCCCGCATAGTTTGATTTATCGTACTTAGTCAGCGGCATGAAGCTCAGGCCGGAACTACCGTGTGACCGACTCTTGTTCCACACGGCGACAACACTGCTGCAACAGGAAGTTTTTTAACACGGAAGTTGTGTTTTCTTTGTGTATCCTGAATTATGTTTACTTTTTAAAAATACATACGCGATGCGTCATTGGTTATTTCTTTGTCTCTTTTGCTGGATGCTATTTTCCGGTTTGGGTTAGGGTTGTTTGGTGAATAAACACGTTATGTAAATCCGCACTATTTTCATCATTGCAAGCGGGCAGGGTGGCTCAATGTATTAGTCGGTGACCAAGACCTTACATTTGTATCAACCTGGATGTATCCTATGAATTTTTAAACGAGTAGCATGGTGAGTGCAAAGTGACACAATTTTTGTATTATAATAAAATTATTTATATAGTTTATATTCGACATGTTATCTTTTGTTAAGAACTGCATGTTTGCTCGCATTTCTTCTGCATGGAATGCACTGTTATGTGTCATATTATATATATCCAATGCACATTATTCACCAACACATTAGTCATTTAATTCAGATGTTTATAAATGTTTACAGATGTTTACTGTTAGCATGCTTTGAAAATAGCATCTACTGTATGGTATGCTGTATGTATTGTTATGAGACATTTCTGTTTGAAATTGCAGATCTCTGTTAAGGAGGTCAAAATCATCTTGGGGGATGGACGAGCAGAAGTCAAACTGCGAAGAGAGCGAGTCTGAGCCAACAGGTAATTATTGAATGATCTGGTTGAAAATAATAAAAATAATATTAATCCTAACATTTCACACAAGTTTGTGTAATACCATGGCAGATTGCGTCACATGCACTGTAAAATACATTTTAATAAGCTCTTGCGTTATTTTTGTCAATAAAAAAGTTTTCACTTATTTTTCAGCTGATGATAAAGCTTCTGCTAAACATGTCTCCTCTGATGGAGAGTCCCAAGCTGTTTCTGCTGCTGAAGATGTGTCTGGTGCTACTGCAATCTCTTCAAGTACACCTAAGTAAGTTCCTTGTGCTGACCTGCCAACATGTCAACAGTTTTTGTACATCCTTAAATGTACTTCTATGCTTCGCTGCTTTTATACATGCATTTTGCTGGTTTCAGTTTGCTTTGTTCAGCCAGATGGAGCGTAGCCTGGAGTGCACCTCTGGCACTGACCGCTGTGATTGGTCTGCGTGTACAGCGGTTAGCGTTATTAATTCGTTCCAAAAGGTCCAACTCAAACGGGGGAAAAAAAGCAAAAAATAATGCAAATTACATTCATTAATAGCTTTGCAGTTATAGATTACGTACAGAAACAATACGACAAACATATAAATGGTTAAATAAACATGTAATGGTACTTTTAGATTGGGTGAAGACTTTGTTGACAAATGTGGTGATGAAGAGCAGCAAGGGAGGAGGAGAACAGATATTCACACGGATGGCACTTTGATACTTTGCTGCGAATTAATATTATTGAATTATGTTATGTGTATTAATAGTGTTTGTCACATTCTGTATGAAAATGCCAACTTTCTTTGGCTCCATTGTGGATTATTTTGGGGTCATAATCAAAAAGAAAAGCAGACACTTTTGGTGTAACTGTTAGCAAAGAACTACAAAAGCATGCTACGTATATATTTTGTGATTAAAAATACATACATTATAAACACTGTTGGACTCACTCAGTGTGTTAATAACACAACAAGACAGGGTCCATATTTTACACTAATCGGGAAATGTAAGCGAACCGAGGAAATATTTGTGTAAACTGAAAAATGCGGGATGCACTCTAACAAAGGTTCCACTCTTTGGTTTATGTTGTCCAAATAGAGAGAGCGTGAGTGCTTGTGCACTTTGCAACTGTGTAGAGCGCAGCCTTCACGGACAACGGGAACTGAGACACTTTGGGCCAACTTCAGAACGACCGACTCTCCAGCTGTCAGCTTTTCCTCTGCCCCAGCCTGGAAATGATGAATTGTCTTCCATTGGATTTTTGGACATCCCCTGTGCGGCATCACTCTTTGATGATTCAGGTTAAAAACCCAACAATACTAAAAATGATTCACAGTGAATGTTTAGGTAGAAGATACATGGCACAGATGTAGGTTTGAAGTTTGACGAGTTGTGTTGTAATTAACAGGGGGTTGTTGGGTTCATCACTGGTGTGCGGTGTGGTCAGAGGGAGTGAAACAAATGAATGACAACGAGTTGGAGAATGTGGATAAGGCTGTTATCTCAGGGACGCAGCGAGTAAGTCGGCATTATAAAGGTTTCCTTCATTCACTATCACTTGCTGATATCTAACATTGGTTTGTTGCAGCTTTGTCAATACTGCAAAAGGCTGGGTGCAACCATTCGTTGTCAGGCTGTGGGCTGTTCAACGTTTTACCACTTTCCTTGTGCGGCAGCGAGTGGATCCTTCCAGTCCATGAAGCAGTTGGCCCTTCTTTGTCCACAACACATAGACAAGGCAGAAGAGCTGGGTAAGGAAAGATAATCTTTTTAGGATTTGTAACATATTGCACAGAGTGTGCAAAGTAATTACTTTTCAACTTTCAACTGCATCAGATGTTACACTATTCTCATCTGTGTTTGTGACCATTTATCATCATTAGGGGTGTAACACGATACTCGGTTAAAGAGACAATACATGATGTTGGGCCTACGAGATTTTAAAATTACTTTTAAGAAAAATACAATGAAAAAATGGCAAAAGTATATTACACTATTTTGCAATCTACTAATGTAGTTTATACTACATTACCTTGGACTTGTACAGTACAAATAAATAAATACATAGATATTATCATTTGGTTACAGGAGTTGCAATGTGGTTTTCGTCCCGGTCGCGGCACAGCTCTACACCCTTGCAAGAGTGTATGTGGGAGTTTGCCCAACCGGTCTACATGTGCTTTGTAGACTTGGAAAAGGCATTCGACCGTGTCCCTTGTGGTGTCCTGTGGGGGGTGCTCCGGGAGTACTGGATTGGTGGCCCGCTACTGCGTGCCATTTGGTCCTTGTACAATCAAAGCAGGAGCTTGGTTCGCATTGCCAGCAGTAAGTCGAGCTTGTTTCCGGTGAACGTTAGCCTCCGCCAAGGCTACCCTTTGTCACCAATTCTGTTCATAATCTTCATGGACAGAATTTGTAGGCGCAGTCAAGGCGTTGAGGAAGTCCAGTTTGGTGACCTTAGGATCTCGTCTCTGCTATTTGCAGACGATGTGGTCCTTATGGCTTCATCAGGCTGTGACCTTCTGCGTTTACTGGAGCGGTTTGCAGCTGAGTGTGAAGCTTCTGGGATGAGACTCAGCACCTCCAAATCCAAGGCCATGGTTCTCAGTCGGAAACGAATGGACTGTACCCTCCGGGTTGGGAGTGAGGTCTTGTCTCAGGTGGAGGAGTTCAAGTATCTCTGTGTCTTGTTCACGAGTGAGGGACGGCTGGAGCGTGAGGTCGACAGACAGACCGGTGCAGCGTCGGCAGTAATGCGGTTGCTGTACCGGACCGTCGAAGTGAAGAGAGAGCTGAGTCGGAAGGCAAAGCTCTCTGTTTACCGATCGATCTACGTTCCGACCCTCACTTATGGTCATGAGTTATGGGTCATGACTGAAAGAACGAGATCGCGGAAATGAGGTTTCTTCGTAGGGTGGCTGGACTCAGCCTAAGAGATAGGGTGAGGAGCTCGGCCATCCGGGAGAAGCTCAGAGTAGAGCCGCTGCTCCTTCACATCGAGAAGAGCCAGTTGAGGTGGCTCTGGCATCTAGTCTGGATGCCTCCCGGGCGCCTCCCTTGTGAGGTGTTTCGGGCACGCCCCGGGGAAGACCTCGGGCACGCCCCGGGGAAGACCTCGGGCACGCCCCGGGGAAGACCTCGGGCACGCCCCGGGGAAGACCTCGGGCACGCCCCGGGGAAGACCTCGGGCACGCCCCGGGGAAGACCTCGGGCACGCTGGAGGGACTATGTCTCACAGCTGGCCTGGGAACGCCTTGGTGTCCTCCCGGTGGAGCTGGAAGAGGTCGCCAGAGACCGGGAAGTCTGGACTTCCCTACTGAGACTGCTGTTCCCGTGACCCGGACCCGAATAAGCGGAAGAGAATGGAATGGAATATTATCATTTGTCAATAGTATTTCAAATTATACAACATTTGAGGGGGGGCGCGTGACAGAGAATAACTGAGGGCCACTGACATAAGGCAACATGACCTCTTTAAGTATTTTGACGTGTGCAAACTGATCCATGTTCACTGGTATGCGATAAATAGGCCCAACACCATAGTAGGAGAAACATGGCCATATCATGATACTTGCACCACCGTGCTCCTCTGTCTTCACTGTGTACTTCAGCTTGAATTCAGAGTTTGGTGTCGTCTCACAAACTGTCTGCGGCTCTTAGATCCAAAGAGAAAAATTTTACTCTCATCAGTCCACAAAATGTTTCTTCCTTTCTCTTTAGGCCAGTTGACGTGTTCCTCGACAAATTGTAACCTCTATTCACGTACCTTTTTTTGTAACGGACTTTGCTTGGGATTTTTGTAAATAGATTAGCTTCACACAGACATCTTGTAACTGTCACAGTACTTGCAGGTAACCCCAGACTGTCTTTTGATCACCCTGGAGCTGATCATTGGCTGAGCCTTTGCCATTCTGGTTATTCTTCTATCCATTTTGATAGTTGTCTTCCGTTTTCTGCCACATGTTCTTTATCGTGTCTTTGGATTTGGTCTCCATTTTAATGCATTGGAGATCATTTTAGCTCAAGTATGCTGTTTTCTGAACAATGTCTTGAACTAGCTATTTTCCTCAGACTCCTCAAGAAAAAAGCATGTTAAACAAGTGCTGGTTTCATCTTAAGCAGGGGCCAACTTATTTACAACCGTTTTTTCCCCCCAAATTGATCACTGATTGATTGAATTGCTACACTATCTTTTTGAACACATCGTATAGTTGCCCCGTCGTCTGTTGTGCTATTGATGTGCTGCCGTAGCTGCTAGTTACGACGTGCTAGGCGGCTGATGTGGAATCTGTTATCGAATGCGTAAAAAAAATTAGTTCAAGAGTCGTATTTGTTGTAGTAACGCCCGTTTACTTCCTTTTTTTGTTGCGTGTGCAAGTCCCATTACATCACGAGTTAGCGATTAGCTTAATATCTTATTACAAACACTCCGCTTACTGCAGTCGAAACTTGTAAGCCCTTTCGGGTCAGCACATGACTATCAGTTACGCCTTTTGCTTTACGCACTAGTAAGCCACACCCACCGGACAATACAACCATATACAGTATTTGGCTCCTGCACACCCCTTTCAACTAATTGCCCAATTGCACCGCCTTAAGAGCGTGCATGTCATGAATGCAGGGTCTTCTTTGTATTCTGGGAATCTACTGCACCTACTGGTAACTTTGTTTGCCATGTAGCAATAATATATACTAATAACAGTGATTAATGTGGTTAGTCACATTTGGCTGCTATTATTTTGAACACTACTGTACATCGTGAATCCAAGACTGAGATATGCTTTGTTGTATTTTTCATCTTGGATTTTGGTAGTGAATCATTGTGGCTGAAGTCAGCTTTTTAACTTAAGTTAACTTTATATGGCTTTAGCTCTGAAGTGAAGAAAAGAACAGAAATGTCTCTTAAATTTTCCACCCCCCTCTTGCAATGTGACCACCACAGTTTGAAACGCTTGTATGGTAAATGCTTAGCATTGGTTCTCAACTGGTTTGGCTGCAGGACTCACCATCACCCTTCAATGACAAGCGATGACCCAAAGTGCAGAATTTTTTTCACGTAAATGTCTCAAATATCTTATTTATAGAAATAGAGCACTATACGATTACAATGCTGCCTTGTGCGCCACTATTTGGGAAGACAAAAAGCAAAGAAGAAAATCATTGCACATATGAAAAAATCAATTGATGAGATGAATCAGAACGCACACAAATTATGTGGTCCTCACAGCGCTATGAATTACACCCAGCATAAATGCCCTTCCAGAACAGAGAACCAGATGAAATTTAACAAAGCAACAAATTGCTAATTTACACTCAAAGGAGGTGGATGTAGATAGCGACACCATTGATACTTGCCTCCCACTGTATGGCAAAAACAACACCACACCCGTTATCATTAAGTTTACCAACAGGGAATTCAAAACTGCACTGCTGAAATAGGGAAAGAAGCTGAAAGGTACAAACATCTACTGGGTATTGAGCATCTGGCGAAACGCAACGTTGACATCCCCAAGAAGCAGGCAGCTTGAGGAAGCAGGAAAAGATACATAATACTTGAAGGACCAACTGTAAAATATACATCAAAGTAAATGGAAGGCCAGAAGAGGCAAGAGTGCTTGTTGTCAAAGATATAAAGTATTAAAGATCACATTAGGATGACCGCAAGCAGAACTAAGGATACAATCCACAAAAAAAGATGCAGTTGGAAGATGACCAATAACTTTTGATATCACTACCACCTTGCAAGGGCCTGCTGAACAAGAAGTGCTGAAATTAGGAACCCATGTATCTATGTTCAATGACACTGACAGTACAACATAAAATATGTCAGGACAGGAAGAACTGGCACTTAAAAGTGGCAAGTTTTTCCAATAAAGACCACAAACTTTTTTTTCAGGCTATTGCGTTTGTTATATGGAATATAATTGAATGTAAATGGTGCATGTTGAATGCAGGAAGTGAACAAATGCACTAGCAATTGATGTGAAATTAAGAAGGGGCTGAATTAAATGACCTCTGCTTCTTTGTACTCCTTTTTGGGTAGGTGAAATGTGCAAAAAATAAAGCACATTTTCACGCCGAAGGGTGATTGTAAAGTCATTCCCTATTTTAAAATACTTACAATTCATTATAATTTTTAAATATTTTTCTCAATTTTTTGTGTACATTCCATGACGTATGGGCAACTCTATTCTACCAAACCAACAATTTTGGGAGAACTTGAAGGGCGAATATGAGAAGTTATGTCTTCCATTCCACAAGAGTTCCTTAAAATCAGTTAATGCGATTCCCAGGCGGCTATCATATCAAATTTAAAAAAAAACTCCATGCAATACCCTTTCTTCTCATGGTTATATTTTGTAAGAATTATAGTTCAGAAATAAATTACAAGTATTTAGAAATAGGGAGTTACTTTTCAATCACCCTGTATATAGCTTATTTATGCACATATTGACTACAATTAGTTTAAACAATTTAAAGTATAATTTACCATATCTTTGAGACAGTGATGCTATCACTTGTATGCAGTGGTGATTGCGCTAAGACTACAAGGGAGGCTCCTCTTCCCCTAAAATGTTGAAAAAAATGGTCAAATATGTACTGCTGTGTGTATATTTCATTGACTAAATAAGCGCTACAATACCTTCATCTTTTCAGAATCAGCTACTTATATCAGGTAACTGACACTACTTTAAACTTATTCATTTCAGCAGTACCACGGCTAAAATAAAATAGCCGCTAAAATAAAATAATACTTTCTCTTTTTGAAATAAAAATAGAAAAAGCAAAATATAATTTTTTCTCTTTTTTTATAGCAAACCCTTAGCTATGCTGAAATCCTCAACTAATAACAAAAAGCACAAATGAACAAAATATGAAATAATTGTTTGGTTTGGTTTAATTTGTTGGGAACATGCATACCTCATGCATACCATTCCTCAGTTCTACATGTCCGAAAAGGAGTAGGAAGAAGCAGAGCTTAATTAATCCTACCCCCTTCTCACGTGATTTGCTAATACATACATTCTTAATACGCATACATACCCTGTTGATTTCCGGATCTTGCTGTCTTTGTTGTACTGTGAATGTCTTTAAATGTAAGTACATGAGTTCCTGATTTTAATACTTTGTTGAGCGTGCTCTTTCAACGTTAATGTCAATGTTTGTATTATTGAATGTAATCTTACTGTTTTGCTGCGTTGTATCCTCTTTTATCCATGATATCTTTGACAACCAGCACTCCTGCTTCTCCTGGACCTCCATGTAGCTTGATTTATATTTTTCCGTTGGGGCTCCAAATATTTTGTATCTTTCCCTGCTTCCTCAAGTGCTTTCTTGGCAATGTCAGCGTTGCGTTTTGTCAGATGCTCATTATTTTAGACGTTTGGCCTTTCAAGTTCTTTCTCTGTTTCAGCAGTGCAGTTTTGAATTCCCTGTTGGTGAACTTGATGATGACAGGTGTGGTGTTGTTTCTGCCATACAGTGGGATGCAAGTATCAATGGCTTTTCTTTTTTCTTTTGTTTGGCATTGTTGCTAGGCAGCTGCTTTAAACTTCAGTAATTAGCCAGTTTGCTTTGCTTCCTAGCAGCTTTCAGCACATGTAACCCATTGATTTCAAGGAATCTGTACCTCTCGGCAATCCAAGTTAAGGTTGAGGGAATCAGCAACCAGTTGCGATCTTGTGTTCATCAGAATCAGAAAAACTTTATTGCCATTGTAAGTGAACAATTCACAAACTAGGAACTTTCTTTGGCGACTCAGTGCAACGTAGAATTCTAAGTAAACATAGAGTATTAAATAAACATAGAACTAACTAAACATAGAACACTGAGTAAAAAGTTCAAATCACTGATAAGTAAAGGCATAAGAGTGTTTTTAGTGCAGGTAGTATAAGGTGCCAAAAATACTGTTTATAAAGTGAGCATAGTGCAAATGTTATAAAGTGTTCATGAGTTCAACAGCAGCAGGAAAGAAACTGTTCTTGTGGCGAGAGGTTCTGGTCCGAATGGACCGTAACCTTCTGCCAGAGGGGAGTGGCTCAAATAGTCCATGTCCAGGGTGGGAAGGGTCAGCAAGTATCCGGCCTGCTCGCCCCCGAGTTCTGGAGACGTACAGGTCCTGGAGAGATGGAAGGCTGCAGCCGATCACTTTCTCGGCGGAGCGCACGATGCGCTGCAGTCTGTGTTTGTCCCTGGCAGTGGCCCCAGCGAACCACACTGTGATGGAGGAGGTGAGGATGGACTCAATAATGGCCGTGTAGAATTGCACCATCGTCTGGACAGGCAGCTTGGCTTTCCTCAGCTGCCTCAGGAAGTACATCCTCTGCTGAGCCTTCTTGATGATGGAGCTGATGGTCTGCTCCCACTTGAGGTCGTGGGTGATGTTAGTGCCCAGGAAGCGGAAGGAGTCCACAGTTGTGATGGGAGAGTCTGTCAAGACGAGGGGGGGTAGGGGGGCTTTGACTTTCCTGAAGTCCACGATCATCTCCACTGTCTTCTGAGCATTGAGCTCCAGGTTGTTGCAGCTGCACCACGACACCAACCGGTCCACCTCCTTCCTGTAAGCAGACTCATCACCGTCTGAGATGAGCCCGATGAGGGTGGTGTCATCCGCAAACTTAATCAGTTTCACCGAGTCGTGGCCGGAGGTGCAGCTGTTGGTGTACAGGGAGAAGAGCAGGGGGGAAAGTACACAGCCCTGTGGGGATCCCGTGCTGATAGTCCGAGTGTCCGAGACATTCTTCCCCAGCCGCACGCGCTGCTTCCGGTCCGTCAGGAAGTCAGTGATCCACCTGCAGGTGGAGTCAGGCACGTTGAGCTGGGCGAGCTTGTCCTGGAGCAGAGCTGGGAGGATGGTGTTGAATGCAGAGCTGAAGTCCACAAACAGGATCCTGGCGTAGGTTCCTGGGGAGTCCAGATGCTGCAGGATGTAGTGGAGGGCCAGGTTGATGGCGTCATCTACAGACCGGTTGGCTCTGTAGGCGAACTGCAGGGGGTCCAGGAGCGGGGAGGTAAAGGACTTGAGATGAGGCAGAACCAGGCGCTCAAATGACTTCATGACCACAGATGTCAGTGCCACAGGTCTGTAGTCGTTGAGTTCAGTGATCCTGGCCTTCTTGGGGACGGGAACAATGGTGGACAGCTTGAAGCAGGCTGGGACATGGCATGACTCCAAAGAGATGTTGAAGATGTCCGTGAAGACAGGCGCCAGCTCTACCGCACAGTGTCTCAGGGTGGAAGGAGAGACACCATCTGGACCTGGAGCTTTCCGAGGGTTTTGCTTTTTAAATGTCTTGGCCACATTCTGCTCCGAGAGTGTGAGGGCAGTGGGGGAGAGGGGGGGCTCCAGGGCTGATATGCCTGCAATGTCCATTGTAGTCAGTGGGGTGGGGGAGGGGTGTGAATCTTCGAACCTGGAGTAGTGGGTGTTAAGTCTTTCTGCTAGGTGACGGTTGTCAACAGCGGGGGGGGGCTTTGGGTCTGTAGTTGGTGATTTCCCTCAGACCTTTCCAGACAGAGACAGGGTTGTTGCTCCCGGACTTCTCCTTCAGATGTGTGTTGTACCTTGATTTAGCCTTCTCCACCTCCTTACTAAATAGGTACTTGCTCTGTCTGTATACGTGAGGGTCGTTGTTCTTGTGGGCCTTTTCTTTCTCCTTCCTTAGCTGTCTCAGTCTGGGTGTGAACCAGGGTTTGTCGTTGTTTAAGGTCACTCTGGTGTAAGATGGGACTATGCTGTCTTCGCAGAACTGAATGTATGACGTGACTGTGTCTGTGTATTCGTCCAGGTTATTAGTAGATAATTTGAATAGTTCCCAGTCTGTTATATCCAAACATGTGCGAAGCTCCTCCACAGCCTCACTTGTCCACTTTTTAGCTGTTCTCACAGTAGGTTTGGAGAGCTTCAGTCGTTGTTTGTATGCTGGGATGATGTGAACCATGGCATGGTCAGAAAGGCCTAAAGCAGCACGTGACACACTTCGATAAGCCCCACTGACTGTAGTATAACAATGATCCAGCGTCTTCTGCTCTCTCGTCGGATATTTAATAAACTGTTTGTACTCTGGCAGCTCCTGGCTCAGGTTTCCCTTATTAAAGTTGCCCAGGATGAGAAGTAAAGAGTCCGGGAAAGTCCGCTCAACGTCCAAAATCTGCTCCGCGAGCGTGCGTTGAGCTTGGTGCACGTCCGCACATGGCGGGATGTAAACAGCAGACAGGATGAACGAAGCGATGAAATGAAATGTATTCAGAAAAGTACCAAAATAGTTGTAGTTTGTAGTATCCTCAGTAGAGCCCTTGCCTTGTACATCCTCTCCAGTCAACAAACTAAAAAAAAAAAAAAAGTTTTAAAATTGAAAGGGTAAATGAACATAAATTTTTCGGTGTTCTAATTGAGGACAGAATGAGTTGGAAACCCCACATCAAAAACAGCAAGAAATACTTTAATACTGAATAAAATAAAAATTTTTCCTTGATCAAAAATCGCTCAACACTCTATTGTTCTCTGGTGTTACCATATCTAACGTATTGTGTGGAGATATGGGGAAATAACTACAAAAGTATACTTCACTCGCTTGATGTACTGCAAAAAAGATCAATTGGGATAATCCACAACGCGGTGTATAGAGAACATACAAATCCACTGTTTCAAAAATCACAATTATTAACAGTTGCTGATCTTATAAACCTTCAAACCGCTAAAATGATACATAAAGCAAACAACAATCAGTTACCAAAGAATGTATACAATTTTTATCAACAAAGAAGAAATATGATTTTAGGAATAAACGTAACTTAAAACACAAATATGCAAGAACACTAAAAACCTTTAGTACTTCTATGTGTGGAATCAAACTATGGAATGGATTAAGTAAAGAATTAAAACAATGCTCCACAATGAGTGACTTCAAGAAACAATAAAAACAGTTGATGTTTACAAAATACAAGGAAGAAGAGTCATGAAATATTGTGCACATCCAAGGCCATATTACTTTGGAGATTACATTTTCTGACTGTCAGTGCTATGTTTGTTACTATCACCTTACACTTATACTAGGAACTTTTCATCTTGGTGACTGTCTGTACTGCAACAATGTTTTGTTGCAATTGTTTTACACCATTCATCACTATTATTATTTATTATGATTAACATTTATCAGGACTGCAATATAAGTTAATTGCAACCACCACCTTATTGTGTTGGAGGAGTTTGCATGTCCCAATGATCCTAGGAGCTAAGTTGTTAGGGGTTGTCATGCCAATGGGACGGTCACCCATGACAAACAGGTTATAGGGGAGGGACCAGACAAAAAGTGGCTCATTAGACTCCAATGATGCACAAGAACAATGGACTTTGTCTTGCCTCGCCCGGACGCAGGTCACTGGTGCCCCACTCTGGAGCCAGGCCTGGAGGTGGGGCACGATGGCGAGCGTCTGGTGGCCGGGCCTGCACCCATGGTGCCCGATCGGGCACAGCCCGAAAAAATAATGTGGGTCCCCCCTCCCAAGAGCTCGCCACTCGTAGGAGGGGCCAAAGGGGTCTGGTGCAAAGAGAGCAGGGTGGCGGGCGGAGGCCTTGGCGGTCCGATCCTCGGCTACAAAAGCTATTTGTATGTGGAATGTCACCTCTCTGGCGGGAAAGGAGCCTGAGCTGGTGCATGAGGTGGAGAAATTCCGACTAGATAAAGTCGGACTCACCTCAACGCACAGCAAGGGCTCTGGAACCAGTCCTCTTGAGAGGGGCTGGACTTCATTCCACTCTGGTGTTGCCAGCAATGAGAGGCGACGGGCAGGGGTGGCCATTTTTGTTGCCCCCCGGCTCCAAGCCTGCACGTTGGAGTTTAACCCAGTAAACGAGAGGGTAGTTTCCCTACGCCTTCGGGTGGGGGGGACGGGTCCTGACTGTTGTCTTTTTGGAGTCCTTAGAGGAAGTACTAGAGAGTGCTCCCCCGGGGGATTTCCTTGTTCTGCTGGGTGACTTCAACGCTCATGTTGGCAGCGACAGTGAGACCTGGAGAGGTGTGATTAGGAGGAACGGCCCCCCTGATCTTAACCGGAGCGGTGTTTTGTTATTTAACTTCTGTGCTCGTCACGAATTGTCTATAACGAACACCATGTTCAAGCATAAGGGTGTCCACATGTGCACTTGGCACCAGGACACCCTGGGGTGCGGTTCGATGATTGACTTTGTGGTTGTCGTTGGACTTGCGGCCACATGTTTTGGACTCTCAGGTGAAGAGAGGGGCAGAGCTCTCAACCGATCACCACCTGGTGGTAAGTTGGTTCCGATGGTGGGGGAGAATGCCGGTCAGACCTGGCAGACCCAAACGCATTGTGAGGCTTTGCTGGGAACGTCTGGCAGAGTCCCCTGTCAGAAGGAGTTTCAACTCCCACCTGCGGGAGAGCTTTGACCAAGTTCCGAAGGAGGCAACAGACATGGAGTCTGAGTGGGCGATGTTTCGTGCCTCTATTGTTGATGCGGCTGATTGTGGCTGTAAGGTGGTCGGTGCCTGTCGTGGCGGTATTCCCAGAACCCATTGGTGGACACCAGTGGTGAGGGATGCTGTCAAGCTGAAGAAAAAGTCCTACCAGTACGTCTTGGCCCATGGGACTCTGGAGGCAGCTGACAGGTACCGGCAGGCCAAGCGGTCTGCTGCTCTGGCGGTCACTGAGACAAAAACCTGGACATGGGAGGAGTTCGAAAAGGCCGTTAAAAACGACTTCCGGATGGCTTCAAAGAGATTCTGTTCCACCATCCGCCATCTCAGGAGGGGCAAGCAGTGCACAGTCAACACCGTGTATGGTGGGGACGGTCTGCTGCTGAATTCGACTCGAGATGTTCTGGACCGGTGGAGGAAATACTTTGAAGACCTCCTCAATCCCATCGACACGTCTTCCAACATGGAAGCAGTGCCTGGGGACTCTGAGGCACTGAAAGCTCCTTAGTGGCAAGGCCCCAGGGGTGGATGAAATTCGCCCGGAGTTCTATAAGGCCCCTGGATGCTGTGGACGC
Source organism: Oostethus manadensis (assembly GCA_024372805.1). Lineage (NCBI taxonomy): Eukaryota > Metazoa > Chordata > Actinopteri > Syngnathiformes > Syngnathidae > Oostethus > Oostethus manadensis. Next base: position 1,021,308 of record QODF01000032.1, on the reverse strand, counting down.
GTCTTGGTTGACTCTGCAGCATCGCGTGGACATCGGGGTTGGTGCCTCTGGACTGGCAGACCGGGGTGGTGGTCCCGCTTTCAAGAAGGGGGACCGAAGGGTGTGTTACAACTATCGTGGGATCACACTCCTCAGCCTTCCTGGTAAGGTCTATTCAAGGGTTCTGATGAGGAGGATCCGCCGCATATTCAAATCTCGGATTCAAGAGGAGCAGTCTGGTTTTCGTCCTGGTTGTTGAAATGTGGACCAGCTCTATACTCTCGGCAGGGTCCTTGAGGGTGCATGGGAGTTTGCCCAACCAGTCTACATGTGTTTTGTAGACTTGGAGAAGGCATTTGACAGTGTTCCTCGGGGAATACTGTGGGGAGTGCTCCGGGAATATGGGGTATCGGACCACCTAATCCAGGCGGTTCGTTCCCTGTATGACCGGCGTCAGAGTTTGGTTCCCATTGCCGGCAATAAGTCGGATCCATTTCCAGTGAGAGTTGTACTCCAACAGGGCTGCCTTTTGTTACCGATTCTGTTAATTACTTTCATGGACAGAATTTCTAGGCGCAGCCCAAGGAGTTGAGGGGTTTCAGTTTGGTGGCCGCAGGATTCGGTCTCTGCTTTTTGCAGATGATGTGGTCCTGTTGGCTTCATCGAGCCGTGACCATCAACTCTCACTGGATCGGTTCACAGCTGAGTGTGAAGCGGCTGGGATGAGAATCAGCACCTCCAAGTCCGAGTCCATGGTTCACGCGCGGGAAAGGGTGGAGTACCAGCTCCAGGTCGGGGATGAGGTCCTGCTTCAAGTGGAGGAGTTTAAGTTTCTCGAGGTCTTGTTCACGAGTGAGGGAAGAATGGAACATAAGATGGAGCGATTGGTGCCGCGTCTGCAGTAATATGGACTCTGCATCGGTCTGTCGTGGTGAAGAGAGAGCTGAGCCGAAAGGCAAAGCTCTCAATTTACTGGTCTGGGAATGCCTCGGCATTCGCAGGGAAGAGCTGGACGAAGTGGCCTGGGGAGAGAGAAGTCTCTGCTGCTCTGCTTAGGTTGCTGCCATCGCGACACACCTTGGTTAAGCGGAAGAAAATAGATGGATTGATGCAATGATAAGGACATTGACAACACATTGAACAACTATTCAACACACTGTCACATTACTTTACTTATGGATTCAAACTAACTGCAGGAAGTCTACAAATGTATTGAAATAGGGGAAAACCTTTGGGGGTAGGATTTAATAAGCTTTTCTTCGTCCTACTCCTTTTGGACATGTGGAATTGTCAATTGTATATTGTGATGTATTCCAATGTCATTTGCATGCATGTTCAAATAAAATTAAACTATAGCCATTACCAAAATTATTAAGCATATCCTGATTACTTTCAAAGATTTCTTGCCTAGATCACCAGCCTATTAAATGTCTTAAGCTTAGCAACTGTCTTTTTGACTTCCTTGTACATTTGTGGTAGAACTTATTGTACTAAATAATTGTTACTATGGAGCTCATTGGATGTCGCAAGTCCATTGATTTTAAATTTGTTTTTTCCCACCGTTGTAATGAGGACTTTATCTTTAACAATGAGATAGGACCCAGCTTAATTATGTGTAATGCCTCAATAAAATGTTGGTTCCATATTTTATGTTAAATTGCTAAACTAAAACAACTTTTACTTAATACTGTAATTTTTCACGTAGTACTGTACCCGGTAGTCTTCATTGTAGGCATAATTTTCTCACGCAACAATGTGAGCTTTTTGCTTTATGCCATGCTCCATCCATCCATTTTCTATGCGGCTTATCCTCTTTTCCAGTATAAATTTAGTAGCTCTCTGTGTGTCAAATAGCACATTAAATCCTCACTAAATGTCCATCCCCTCTTACTCAAGCTTGACCAAGTCAGCCATAAATACTGCACATACTTTGTGGTGGCGTAGCAAGCGAATAGCATTGGCGTGAGCAGCGTTCATGGACATGAGAACATTACAGGATTTTTTTTTTAGGTCCTGCAACCCACGGAAAACTGCTCTGTAACCCACCAGTTGAAAATCACTAAGCCACATGAACACAACATGAACATCTTAGCTTTGTGTCACAGGTGACAACTAAATTAGTGTAATATCTAATAATAGATGTAATTAACAATGAATTAAACTATTATTATTCTCAGAATATCCAGAAGGCTAAAAAACAAGTTGCAGGTCCCCCACCAAGGGTGGCCCACTAGTACATCCCTTTATGCCAAATCAGTTTTTGAGATAAAATACACTATAGCTACTTCCAGATAAGGAACATTCAATGTCAATATTTTGGTTGAACCAAAATCAGTATTGGATCCTTTTATTTAAATGTCAAATTTGTTTGACTTTCACAGCAGGTGAAGAAGCGTGGTGTGCAGTGTGCGACTCAGTGGGAGAGCTCACAGATTTGCTGTTCTGTACGGGTTGTGGCCTACATTATCATGCAGCCTGTTTAGAGATTGGGGCCACGCCCATTCAGCGAGCAGGATGGCAGTGCCCAGAGTGTAAAGTGTGCCAGACTTGCAGGTGAGTTCACTACGATCATCACACTTGACATTTGTTAGCTGTTTTGGAATCTAGTTGTCCCTCGTTTATAGCGACTGAATTATTCAGACCCGAGTTCGATAAATACATTTCAGTGTTAATAAATAGAATATTTAGGAAACGTGTTTGATATTTTAAATACATCTTTAAACATTAGAACCCTGTACACATGAAATAACACCCGTATCTACACCTTTACACTTTTATTGTTTTCAGCTCTTTGCGCAATTCTTATGCTGCAGGGACTTGAAACGGCTTCTAGCTAGCAAGCTAACTCGTTAGCCTCAAATTTATTTCTTTTATATTTAAGAAGACCAAAACTTACCACTTCCAGATGGAATGGGAGGAAAACTTTCACTGTCATAACTTCATGCACTGTTAATGTAATGTAGCGTAATGTTTTGTGTCATTCCTGCCACCTAGTAACCAGAGTACGACATATCACTTATTTCAATATGTTTTGACTAATATTAGATCATAGTCTACTACAAAACACTGACCATATAGGAATTAGTTAATTAATTTTTGAAAAAAGTCATACAGAGGAAGCTATAATGGAACCGCAATATTGCGAGGGATGACTGTTCTGTTATTTTGTATGACATGTTCATTTCCGATAGTTTAAGAGTAATTCTTGATGTTCTTATTCCTCAGACAACCAGGTGAAGACTCCAAAATGTTAGTTTGTGATGCCTGTGATAAGGGCTACCACACCTTCTGTCTCCAGCCAGCCATGGATTCTCTACCCTCAGATCCATGGAAATGCAGAGTAAGTCGGCAACTTTTAAACGTGGCTCTTCCTGGAAATGAATTTCACTGTTCACTTTCTTGAGATTGGTTCTCACAGTCAAATTCTTGCACTTCTTTGGTCATGATTTACTATTATTATTTGTACGGTGCCAGAGGTGTCGTGTATGTATGGAGTGTGGGGTTCGTGGACTCGTGGTGCCAGGCTTGGCTCAGTGGTTTGACAACTATGCTGTGTGTGAGGCCTGCCAGTATCAGCGCAGCTCAGTGTGTGGCGTATGCAGCAAAGCTGCAAACCCATCTGTTCCTCTTCAATGCTGCAGCTTATGCCACAGGTTAGATACATGTGTGCACAGCCTTTTCAACTTGATTTTAGCCATGTTTGGCCTTATCACACTGTAAAATGTTCTGTGTTTATGATCTTTTACCATGATCTCAGGTGGATGCACGTTGAGTGTGCTTTACCAGGTGAGCTCCCAGAAGTCAAGAGCATATGTCTGCTATGTAAGGAAGGTCATCATCAGCAGGAGCGTCTCACTGAGGCATACACAGCAGAGACACAAACCGCAGAGGCAGTTCATGAGACTGAAGGACAGATACAGTTGGTTGAGATGACAATCCAAACAGACATGACGACAGAAGAGCAGATAGACGTATCTGAGGCGACACAAGGCCAGGGAGGCACTTCACTGATGTGTTTGACTGTAGGGGCTGATAAAGCGACACGCATGGACTTAGGTAAAAAGAAAAAAAGAAACAACATTATAAATTTTTACAATATCTAGTTTTGGTGAAATATAAAAATAATATTGAGTGTTTGAACAGTGCATATGTAAATTAAGTAGTTGTCACTTCAGGTGTGGAGACTGCAGTTGTGGAGACAACAAATATAGGTGACAAATTCTCGAAAGAGGAGTTGAAGATAGAAAAAGAATGCACTTCGGAGGGGCCTGCTGTTTTCTTCAAGTCTCCAGGTAAGAACAGAACCTCCTGACCTACATATTTGCTTATGTACACAAAGCATGCCATACTAATGGCAGATTTGTTAGTGATTAAAGTAATAACATGCATTCCTTAATCCTAGATGGAACGTGCTCAACAGAACATGGTGCCCCTTGTCTACCTGCTGATGAAAGGATAGCAGGTGAGGCATTCAGCCAGGTGATCCAAGCTGACTCTCTGCAAGATTCCGCTGCTGAGAGACTGCTACAAAATCCTAAAGTAGAAGCCACACAGGAGGGCCCTGAAAATATGGAGGTGGACAAACGGAAGACTATTCTTTCTGTGGTTAAACAAACATCAGCAGAGTTGTTGAATTCTGCCTCTGAGCTGAAACAAAAGCACGTACCGCTCTCTGATGAGCGAAGCACACGTCTATGCCAGGAGCGCCTGTCGCCATTTTTTTCTTTATCACATGTCACTCATGAAGAGCTCTCTACTGCCAACATTGAGGAGAGGTTACTACCGCACTCCGAAGAAGAGGACGATGAAGATGATGAGGACCAAATGAAAGAAGGGCGTGATTTGGAGAAACCACAGGATCATGAGGTTACGTGTGAGTCACTGCTGAATGAAATGTCCAATATGAGCCATGGAGATGAGAGTAGCAGTGGTTTCTTGGGCTCTCCTGGAGAACCGGATCATCAACTTGCTATGGACCTTGGGCTTCTATCCACTGGCCGCTCTCACACAGATAACATGCTTACTGAAACTGATGACTCGCTTCCCTTTGAACCCTTTCGAAGTGATGGGGAAAAAGTGAAACGCAGGGGATCCCCTGGCCGCTCACGGGTCAGACAGGTCAGAGTTCATGCTTAAGCATCATTGTTTGAATTTAGTGATATTGTCACAATGATTGATGTAATAATCCTGACTGCAATACTGTCTTGCAGGGGAGAAGCAATAGTTTCCCTGGGAAGCGTCGACCTCGAGGGGGAGGCGGAGGGAGAGGGCGTGGTGGGCGGTCACGCCTCAAAGCCATGGCCTCTTGCATCGATGCCTTCTTGGTGAGCCAAACTTTTCATACCATTCAGAGTGCATTATATGGTATAGGTGGCAGGAATGTACTTCTTGATTAACTATTTTTGTGTGTGTTCTTTGTGTACAGTTAAGCATGACAACTGACTCTGGAATAAGTAAGGAGGAGGAGGAGGAGGAAGATGACACCATGCAGAACACAGTAGTTCTTTTTTCAAACACTGATAAATTTGTTCTGCTCCAGGTATAACCATTTTATTTCAATGCTTTCATGTGTATTTTGGCATATTCTGTTAAATTCAACATTTTTTTTCCCCTTTGTCCTATTTGTATAGGATATGTGTGTAGTGTGTGGCAGTTTTGGAAAGGGTGCAGAGGGACAGTTATTAGCCTGTGCACAATGTGCTCAATGTTACCATCCTTACTGTGTGAACAGCAAAGTAAGTGCGACATAACTGTGGGTGTCCCAATCCAATATTATATCTCCAATATTGGCACTTCGATACAAACAGTCAATTACAGACTCCACCACAGCTAGTGTTCCGCCGCGGCCTGGATAGAGCACACATGATCACAACTGCGTGTGCTAACGTGCTAACAAAGTAGCAAGGAGTAGGAATGCTGTATGCTGGGTCTTTATTGTTAAAGTCCAGAAAAGACGTTGCAGCTGAGTGCACAACTTATGTACAAGTTTCCTGTAGTGACACTGAACCAGGAAAATTTATTACGGCCAAACTAATCTCACATTTGAAGCAGGGTCACACAGGAAAGTCCCATGGGATGAAAATAAGTCCTTAGCTATAACAGGAAAAGATGACCATCCTGTTGCGCATGGCCAGAATACTACACCTTTTTGTCTTTCAATATTTTTGACTTGTAATACCTCATAGTAAACCACAAAATAGCAATAGTTTATTTGTTAAGTTTTGAAAACCCTGATATTACAAGGGGATGATAATCAAAGATGTAATGAGTCATTCTTTCTTCATACCTACTGTTGCTGATTGTTTTTCTCTGTTTGAGTGATATCACTTGATGAAGCCTTTTGTAACATTCCACAGTACAAAATAACAAGTATAAGTATAATGTTTTTCTCTGTTTGAGTAATATCACTTGATGAAGCCTTTTGTAACATTCCACAGTACAAAATAACAAGTATAAGTATAAATGATTTTTTTCTATATTAGATTGATATCGCTCTTATATTCAAGGCTAGAATATAAAAAGTTGTATTGGGACACCCCTAAACATTACCCTCATTGTCATCTTTATAAAACCAAGTAATTTGTCAGTATAAATAGACCTAACTCAACATTTTCTGCAGATCACCAAGACAATGCTCCGCAAGGGCTGGCGCTGTTTGGAATGTATTGTGTGTGAAGTGTGTGGAAAGGCTTCAGACCCCTCCCGTCTGCTGCTGTGTGATGACTGTGATGTCAGCTATCACACCTACTGCTTGGACCCGCCCCTGCACACAGTACCCAAGGGTGGTTGGAAATGCAAATGGTAAAGAAGTCAAAAACTATGAAAGCTTTGTTCAGCCTTGTATATTTGAATAGGGTCAAATTGAAATGAATTTGTTGACATTTGCATTTTATGTAAAAACAATCATCAGACCATGTGTTTTTTATTCAGAGGCGCAGCTCTCGTTTATGAGTTTCTATAACAAGAGACATTTTTTTAATTACCACTCACTTTGGCATGTATATATTCTCTTAATATTATTTGTGTATGAGTTGAATTCTTGTAATGTCTTTTTCAACTTCTTTGCAGGTGTGTCTGCTGTGTACAGTGCGGCTCCAACTCTCCAGGTTTCCACTGTGAGTGGCAGAATAACTACACTCATTGTGGCCCATGTGCCAGCCTTGTTGCTTGTCCGGTGTGCCGAGAAAACTTCATGGAGGAGGAGCTACTCCTGCAGTGTCAGCACTGTGATCGGTAAGTGCTGTTCATTGCACTGCATGCGTAAAAAGTCAGCATCGCAAAATTGCAATGTGATGAGTGTTCTTGTTAAGAATAAAATATGTCTCGTAGGAACAAAGTATCGGAGAATTTACTTGTTTATTACACAGCATAACCAACAATATTGTTTGGCTTATTGTTTGGAAATGTGAACACTAAACACATTTAATAGACTAATTATACACTGCTCAAAAAAATTAGAGGAACACTTTGAAAACGCTCAGATCTAAACGGGGGGGAAAAATTATCTTTAATATCTTTCCTGATAATAGCAGGGGATGTAGTAGTAACAAAGTGATGCCACATAATTTGATAGAAATCAAAATGATCACCCTATAGAAGGGGGTACTCAAAGACACCCCAAAAATGAAAGTGAAAAAATGATGCAGTAGACTGGTCCATTTTGCCAAAATGTCATTGTAGCAACTCAAAAGGATTCTCAGTAGTTTATGTGGTCACCAAGTGCTGTACGCATGCCTGACAACGTGAGGCATGAGACGACGGATGGTGTCCTGGGGGGATCTCCTCCCAAATCAGGACCAGGGCATCACTGAGCTTTTGGACAGTCTGAGGAGCAACCTGGCAACTTTGGATGAAACATAATGTCCCAAATGTGTTCTACTGGGTTTAGGACAGGTGAACATGGGGGCCAGTCAATGGTATTAATTCCTTCATCCTCCAGGAACTGCCGGCATAATCTAGCTAATTGAGGTCGGGCATTGTCGTGGACCAGGAGGAACCCAGGTCCCACTGCGCCAGCATAGGTTCTGACAATGGGACCAAGGATTTCATAGCGATACCTAATAGCAGTCAGGGTGCCATTATTTAACCTGTACAGGTTTGTGCGTTCTTCCAGAGATATCTATCCTCCCCAGACCATCACTGACCCACCACTAAACCTGTCATGCTGAATGATGTTGCAGGCAGTATAACGTTCTCCACGGCATATCCAGACCCTTTCATGTCTGTTGCATGTGCTCAAGTTAAACCTTCTCTCATCGGTGAAGCGCACAGGGCGCCAGTGGTCTATGGCAAATGCCAATCGAGCTCTACAATGCTGGCCAGTTAGGACAGGGCCCACTACAGGATGTCAGGCCCTCAGGCCACCCTCATGGAACCTGTTTCTGATTTGCAAAAGTGTAAAAAAAATATCAAACTAAATATTCAATGTTCTAGAACAAGTATACATCTAACTTACTGTTTTTTAATGTAGAGAATGAAAAAAACAAAAAAACAGCCACCACTGCTGGCAGTGACGTTGTGAAAGTGCGCTGGCGAGGATGTGTATGCTGTTTGACCCCTTGCCATGAACATGCTATGGTTGAATGCTTGTTTGTTACTGGAACTAGAAATGACTGTTATGGATGTAAAATGAGACCGGAAGTGTCACCCTTGATGCACCGCCGGGTTAAATAGATTCTTTTTTTCATCTAGAAATTGGTACTGACAAGGAAGCTGACACGGACTAGCCAATAACGGAGGCCCCTCTGTACAATACCTCTGAAAGGACGACTTTCTTCTCTTTAACCTTAAAATTTCGAGGTCATGTCCATGAATTTTGTTACGTCGTGTATCTCTGTCTAGCGTGGCAAATCTGATATAAACGTATATGAAACTATCACGATTTCAGTATCTGAATGCGATCTAAGATGGCGGCATAAACAAACCAGATGGTATTTTGGATGTTAAACAAGTGGATAAACGCAAGCCAAGGCAATATTTTAGCAAAAATGTTGGCTGTTAACTGAAAAATGGACTAAACAGGGCAGACGTTAAGAGGTGCCGCTGTATTTCTCACCGTCCTTATTAAAATGTTGCTGGCACCTACAACTTTCTCTGGCTCCATTGTGGGTTCTTTTCATCCGTGATCATAACAGCCGAGACTTATTGCTAGCCGAGACTCTTAGCTGGCAAAAAAGGCAAAACGTTTGTGTAAGTGTTTTACATAGACCAAAAAACAGCTGAAGCATACGCGAACCAGGGTTCCTCTCTACTATCATTAATTCATAAAGTCTTTGATTTATGAGTTACTATTTGTCATGTAACACTATGTATTGTGTATGTGTGTGTGTGTGTGTGTGTATAAAGATGGGTCCATGCTGTCTGTGAAAGTTTATACACAGAGGATGAAGTGGAACAAGCTTCTGATGAAGGCTTTGCATGTACATCCTGCAGCCCATATGTTCCGAAACCTGTTGGTGAGTATAAACCGCATATACTGTAAATTAAAAATATAACTAAAAATATTAATTGGAATGCTATATGAGCTCAATACTTGATTTTCATTTGCCATCTTCTGTATTTTCTTTATTGTAGTGGAGTCTGCCATTATGGCTTCAATAAAGATCAAAGAACCAGGTTAGTTGAATTAGTTTATTCCTGTTCTGTTTTAGCACTGATGCATTCAGCAATAAATTTCCTTCTAAGTTTACGATTTCAAATGCAACTTTACAGAACCTCAATTCTACCGGTTAGAGGGTGTGTGGCTGACAGAATCAGGAATGTCCTTGCTAAGAACCATAGCCATGTCTCCCCTGCTCAAGAGACGTCAGCGTCGCTCCCGTCTTGGCACCTTGTGTTGTGAAGGGGCCCCTGATGGAATGGATGTGAGGGAGGAAGGAGAAGGGGAAGAGGGAAAAGGTTGACACATTTTCTGTTCTTCCATAAGCTTTTGAACACCCATATTTATGCTGTTGTGCTCTTATTGATCTAGTCTGTGGGGAGTCTATGGGTTGTGACACTAAGATGGAGAACTCTGGGAGCCCCGACAGGGAAGGTGGTGTTGATGGAGGCGCAGATGTTGTGGCTGAATGCGAGGGTGTCAAAGGGGGGGCTGATGATATGGAAGATGGTAAAAAAAGGAAACGTAAACCTTACAGGCCTGGTAAGCATGCATTATTTTTAAATATTTGTTTGTCATACGTTTATCAAATATATGTGGATAATGTATGAACAAATTCCACCAGGAATTGGAGGCTTCATGGTGCGACAGCGGAAGTGTCACACAAGGTTGAAGAAAGAATTTTTTGCCCAGCTGGCTGGAGAAACTACTTTAGATGGACAGCCTATAGAAAGAACCATCGAAGAAGGTCAGTAGCAAGAATGGACTGTCATTTGTCAAAAAAAAACATTTCAATGTGCTATATCTTAGTCTTTTGCTGATACTATTAAACATGAGACACCTTCATCCTCTTTAGTATTACCACAACGATTTTGAAGTTATACTATATTGCTGCAACATGCAAGTTCTGTAAAATAGTCAGGGTCTTAATTTGGGTTTCGAAAATCCATGTATGTTTTCAGTCTGACCTCCTCATCCAATTTGAATTTAACTTGTGAATGTGTTTTGTGTTTTACATGTAAACAGGACCTCATCCTGACACGGATAACATCATGGATCCTAAACCATTGGAGGGTGAAGAACAGGCCAAGAAGCGTCGGGGACGAAAAAAGAGCAAACTTGAGGACATGTTTCCAGCATATCTTCAGGTTTGTTCATCTCTCTATGCCCCGCTGTTTACAGTAAAATTAAAGATTGCTCGATACCACTTTTTTCAAAACCGAGTTTTATATCCGCTTATACGAATACCAATCATCTTGTTGTAGTATATATTTTTTGCAAGCACTTATTGACATTTAAAAAGCACCTTGTTTAAACCGGGCAGCAAATATTCTGTAACCCTCAAGGAAGACATTATTGCCTAAACATGACTTCTATTACGCAATACCGTTGCTGATTTTTATGTAAATTTAAATGTAGTTTGGAATAGTACAGTCGTCCCTCGTTTATCTCTGTTATTTGGTTCCAGACCCGACTGCGAAAAGTGAATTTCTGCAAAATAGTATTCAATGTTAATAAATGGAATATTTTTGTAATTTTAGCATAGAAAAATTTCTGTGACTCGAGGGGAAAATGTCCAAGTTTTTATTATGACTTTCTAAATACAGGTTTACCATTATTTGAACCATGTAGACATGAAATAACACCTCTACAGTCACCTCTTACACTCCTATAATTCTTTGACCTCCCTGATCCTTACGCCGTGGATATAAACGTTGAGTCACGCTGAGTGATGGGGGCTATGTTGGAACCGCGATGTAGCATGGGACGACTGTATTTTGGTCACCAGTTGGTTCTTTAAAAACACAAATGCAATTTAGGATGACTACTTATCTATTTATGAGTGCTCATGTGAAACTTTATCAAATCATGAGCATGCAAAATACATATTTTTGGTCCGGAATTGCAATAAAATTAATTACCAATTAATTATGTTATGTTATGTTCAAGTTTGTTTCAAGGCGATAAAGTGAATGTTTTAAGTGTGCAGAAGTAGGGTGTAAATGGCTTTAGGTGAAATAATATTAATAACACATTTTATTTATAAAGCGCTTTTGTAGATACTCAAAGGCGCTGTACAAAGATAAAGATAAAAACCACCATTAACATTGAAAAATGTGACATTAAAAACAGTTTTAAGAAGGTGGGTCTTGAGCAATTTTTTAAAGGCGGGGAGGTCGGAGTAGTCACGGATGGGTTGTGGAAGTGACTTCCAGAGGGTCGGAGCAGCGATGGAATATGTTCTGTCAACCCAGGTTTGGAGCTTGGTCTTGCAGGGGAGAGAGAGGAGGTTGGCATCAGTGGTGGGAGCGGGATCGAGTGTATGGATGAAGCAGGTCAAAGAAGTAGGAGGGCCCAGGTTATATAGGCCTTTGCAGGTGATGAGGAGGACTTTGAACTGGATACGCTGAGGGATGGGAGCCAGTGGAAGTTTTGTAGGACAGGGGTAATGTGGTCTCAGGAGGAGGGTTGAGGGTTTTGGATGGTAGACCGTAGAGGAGGCTGTGGCAGTAATCAAGTCGGGAAGTGACAAAGCCTTGTATGGGAGTTTCAGCGGCAGCAAAAGAGAAGGATGAACGGAGTTTGGCAATGTTTTTTAAGTTGAAGAATGCAGTCTGGGTTATTTGGTTGATATGGTCTTTAAAGGAGAGGGTGGGGTCGAAATCAATGCCAAGATTCCGGATGAGTGGTGATGAAATGTCTGAAAGGGTATGAGACTGTAAAAGGTTTGGGAACGCACTGGTCTATGGCATGTCACACAAATTTAAAATGAGCAAGTACGTGATAGTTTGGCCAGTATTGGACCGATACTGAGTAACAGACCAACAGTGAGTATCAGATTGGACCATCCCTATTTTAAATGATATGGGAGAAAACACTAGTTTGTTCAAATAAACAACTTATCTCTGATGCAGGAAGCTTTCTTTGGAAAGACACTGATAGACTTGAGTAAGAAGGCTGTCATGACACTTCCTGGACAGAGGCAAGCCGCATGCCTTCTTCGACCTCCATTACCAGCGTCTTCAGGGGTCAAAATTACTTCTCCAGAGAGTAAGAATGCCTTGATCTTGACACATAACTCTACAAACAATACTTTTGACTATGCTGACAAGGTTGACAAAGCGTATCCATATTTTCTAAACTTCTTTTTCCTTCTGTCTCTAGCTGAGGCCAAGGATCATATGATGGCTCATCTCAAGCAAGAGGGGGGTCAGGCCCCCCATGCTCAGGGAGACTGTACAGGTTTGAAACTATACTCTAACTAATTATTGCTTTTGTTTAAAGATAACACCTACTTTCTAAATATTTGCATATTCTTCTGCAGTATTTGCACCATCCTCATCACTTAATGACATAGGGTCAACTGATCCTCGTGACTCTGATGCAGAAAAAAGTGAAGGTAATGCATGCAGACTTACTGTGGGGAAAAAAATGAAATGAGGAGTTATCATGTTTAACATTTTACCTTTCCTTGTCAGGTCTTCCACAAGGGGTAGAGAATCAGGATTCTGAGCAGTTTTTCAGGAAGGTTCTGGGAGTGTCAGAAGGCTCCACCTTAGAGGGTATGAAGCCCATCTCGGAGGGTAATAAGGGAGAACTCGGTTGTAGCACTCTGCCACAAAGAGCTCTCCTCTCAGGTGTGTAGAATCTGTAAAGCCGATCCTCTTGTCGTCTTATTAATGATGTTCCCATATTCGATCAAGTTTGTGTGGGCTTTTAAGCACGTAAGCATCTCTTGCAGGGTCTCTGCCCTCTGCTGGTGTTATGGATGCTTTCCCTGGTCTTTCACAGTCACCGTTCTTTGACATGCGGTATGAAGTAATTATTATTTTTTTAGCTGCATGTTGCATGTATTGTTCCAGCATGTAAACCTTTTATACTGTATCATTTTCAGGGACAAAGGAGGGCTGTTTAGTCCAAATGGGGGTGAGGAGAGCCCATGGGCAACTCCTTCTACCCCAGTGACTCCTTCCTCTCCACCAACCCCCACTGAGGCAGAAGGTGATGGACTGTCTTACAATCAACGAAGTCTCCAGCGATGGGAGAAAGACGAGGAGCTGGGAGAGCTATCAACAATTTCTCCGGTGCTTTATGCCAACACCAATTTTCCCACTCTAAAACAGGATTACCCTGGTGAGTATGAAAAGCTTCTATTATTTTACTTTGATTATAGCTATGTTTCATACTATCGCTATTCCAGACTGGGCAAGTCGCTGTAAGCAAATCATGAAGATCTGGAGAAAAGTATCAGCTGCTGATAAGGTTCCTTATCTGGTATGTTTTTTGATTTTATCACCAAAATATTTAAATGTAATTGTTTTATTTATTTTTTGGTTGTTTATGCATTTTGCATTGTCAATTAAATGTGAACTATGGCATCAGGAGTATTGTTTCAGCCATTAAGAAAAAGATTGTAACAGACAAAAATTGAAATACATTTTCTATAAAAAGCTGAATTAATGTAATTTCCCCTAAAAGCAAAAGGCCAAAGATAACAGAGCAGCTCAGAGAATCAGCAAGGCACAAAAGGTGATTTTTATTTATTTATTACAAGTATGATGGTAACCTAAATTTACAAAAGATTATAAATCATTTTTCTTCTGACTTTTCTTGTTTTCTCTCCTCATAGCAGGCAGAGAGTCAGGTGTGCAGGCCAGTTAAGACAGAGCCAGTGCGCATTAAAGGGGAAAGACCCAGTTTACACCTCCAGATCCCACCGCCTTCAGGATCTACGTCCATTTCGTCTCAGCCAAGCTCAGCAGACAGCCCATATCCCTTACCCCCAGATTCAGGATCTTCCTCTGTCTTTTTCTCAGATGGTATTGTAAAGACCCCCGGATCAGCTGAGATCCAAACAGATCCTTTTGCCAAGCTCCCTCCTCAGTCAACTCGTTCTCACTCCCACCCACCAACTCCTTTAACCTACGCTGGGGTTAGCCCCATACAGGCCTCCTCCTCAGGTTATTCTGCTTCCGGGCCACAGGGTCCTCCTCAGGGACGGCCAGCTAGTCTTGGCCCGTTTGACATGCAACCAGGGACTTTGGGAACCTCCAGACGGGCTCAGCAGGTTGACCCCTACTTCAGATCACAGTTACAGCAGCAACAGGGTCATTTATCGCAATCTGAGCAAGGCTCTCAAGAATCTCATGCACCTCTAGAAAGTTCTCATTCAAGAAGTGTTGGAACTGGTGGAGAGTCAGCCATTTTCTCACCACCGCATAGCACACACTATGGGGACACTCAAAGAACTCAACAAGGCATGGGGCAGACAGAATATGGCTCATCCCCATTATCATCTACAATGCCCTCTTCACCTGCAGGAACAGGCCAGTACAGGTCTGACCTGAGCGCACCTTCTCCTCGTTCCACTACGGTTGGAAGGACTGACTTTTCCACTGGCTCTCCTGCTGGGATGCTGGACTCTGGTGATGGATTCTTTAAGGCACCCATGACACCACGAATGCACCAAGGGGAAGGTGGTGCACTTCATCATGGAGCCTCCCCAAGCCATCCTTCAGAAGGTTACAGGCAGTCTCCGTCTCACTGTTTTTCTGATGCCCACACTCAATCTCCAGTCACTTCCAAGTTGCAATCAGCTGAAAATTGTTCTCTTGGACCCCAGAAAGACCCTCTAACGCAACTGGAATTGTGCCCTAGAGTTCCTTCCAGCCCACAATCCCAGGGCAGCTGTCAGTCTCCTCACACTCCAGGTGGACTCTCCAATGATGCATATTCTGCCCAGTCTCCTTTGACCCCACGTTTTCAGTCCCCAGATCACTGTTCTCAGCCACCTTCAAGGCCACAATCTAGAGACCCTTTCACAACTATCCATAAACCACCTCGGCCGACATCTGCTGCACTGGATGGAAATACAAGTTTTAAAAGCTCACCTAATCCGAATCAGCCACCTCTATCACATTCCAACTGTAGTTCCATAGGGAGTCTTGTTACTTGCAAACCCACAGCACCTTTCAGTGCTAGCACAGGCACAGCCCTAGCACAACAGCAGGGTCACAATGTACCAGGTCAGCCACCGCAAAACCAACCACAAACGCCGCGGACTCCTGGTGCGGACAACTACAGCTCGAAACATATACCTCCTTCTGGACCTCAGGATCTGGCAAGTGTCCGTCCTCAAGATGCTTCTCATCAGACATCCTTGTCAGGTACTCAAGAAATGCCTGACGTGCCAACAGGTCAAGATCCAGCACTAGTGGGCCTTAGTCCCTCTGAACTGGAGAAGCACAGACAGGTATTTTCCATGGAATCATATTTTTATGCACATTAAATTGTTTTCTTAATTTATGCAACTTGTGTTGTTTAGCGTCAAAGATTAAGAGAGTTTCTAATCAGACAACAAATGCAGCGAAACACCATTAGACAAGAAAAAGAAGCAGCTGTAGCTGCTTCTGGAAATGTCTCCCCTGCATGGCCAGGAGGAGAGATGGTTGCATTTCAACAAGACAAGACTCACAGAGCACCGCCACCTTATCCACAGGTACACATAATTTCTTTGCAGCAGGCATGGACATGCATTGTGAAAGACACTAAATGATGCTAAACGCATGATATGATTTGACACAGTATAATACATGATATGATTTGATGCATTATGTTTAAATAAAATGTCCTCTGTCTGAATAATTTGAATTGACTGAACTGAAGAATAGTCCCTGCCAACTGACATTTGTGTTATTTCTTCATGAAGGTACTTCCCGTAGCACTTAAATTACATTTACACAGCGCTTAATTGTAAAGCTGTCCTTGTGAGTGAGAAAAAGTTCATATAAAGAAATACTGTATTTAATTTTGTTCACTTCCATCAGGATTGTGTTTCTCTTCAAACTGTGGAAACTCAGGCCCCAATAGGGAAGATGCCCATTAATGCTAGCGTAATGGGGGACAAACTCGTTCGGCCACCAGCCGCAGGAACCCCTGCCATCATGGATACTAGTACACCAAGGTATGCATGCAATCTATCATCTCAGCAATTATAATTATAATTGGTAAAAAGTGTATATGTTGATTACTTTTTCAATGTTACAAACGAAAGCATATATATAGTGTTTGTGTGTGTGTGTTGCGTGTGCGCACATCAGATCTAAAAGAGGGGAAAATGATCTTGAATATCTTTCCTGATAAGTAGGTTATGTATTAGTAATAAAATGATGCCACATAATTTGATAGAAATAAAAATGATCACCCTAAAGAGCGGGGTAAATGAAAGTGAAAAATTGATACAGCAGACTGGTCCATTTTGTCAAAATGTCATTGTAGCAACTCAAAATGATTCTCAGTAGTTAGTGTGGCCCCCACGTGCTTGTACGCATGACTGACAATGTTGGGGCATGCTCCTAATGAGACGATGGATGGTGTCCTGGGGGATCTCCTTCAAGATCTGCACCAGGGCAACACTGAGCTCCTGGACAGTCTGAGGAGCAACCTGGCAGCGCCGGATGGACCTAAACATAATGTCCCAGAGGTGTTCTATTGGGTTTAGGTCAGTTGAATATGGGGGCTAGTCAATGGTATCAATTCCTTCATCCTCCAGGAACTGCATGCATACTCTAGCCACATGAGGTCAGGCATTGTCGTGGACCAGGAGAAACCCAGGTCCCACTGCACCAGCGTAGGTTCTGACAATGGGTCCATGCATTTCATCGCGATATCTTAATAGCAGTCAGGGTGCCATTGTCTAACCTGTAGAAGTCTGTGCGTCTTTCCAGGGATATTTAGCCTCCCCAGACCATCACTGACCCACCACCATAGCGGTCATGCTGAATAATTTTGCAGGCAGCATAACGTTCTCCACGGCATCTCTAGACTCTTTCACGTGTATCGCGTGTGCTCAGGTTGAACTTGCTATCATCGGTGAAGAGCACAGGGCGCCAGTGGCGTAGTTGCTAATTCTGGGGGCAAATGCCAGTCAAGATCTACGGTGCTGGGAAGTTGGCACAGGGCCCACCCAGGACGTCACGCCCTCAGTCCAACCTCATGGAGCCTGTTTCTGATTGTTTGGTTAGAAACGTTCACACCAGTGGCTTGCAGCTGAAGCAGCTGAAACCACCCCCTCTGCTACTTACCTGACCAGATCAGTAAATCAAGTTTGACTGATAGGTTACTGTGCTCTTGATTAATATATGTATATGTATTTTTTTGTTTTGTTTTATACACATTTTGTTTAAAAAAAAAAAAAATAATAATAATTATACATTGTAACTTGACTTTGGTTTGCATCTGTTCTCCAGGCCACCAGGACCTCCCAGGCCACAGGGCATGTTTCCCCATCCACCTTTCCCGCCTCAGTGGCAGGGTCAAGCTGCAGGACCAAGGAGATTTCCCCACCCTGGCATGGAGGCTATGGCTATACGACCCAATGCCAGCTCTACTGTAAATGTCCAAGGTCTGGAAGGCATTGGTAACCCTCACACCATGATCCCATCACATGGAGGGGAAAATGTCCAACCAATCGGCCAAGTACCCCCACCACAGTTTATTGAATTAAGACACAACACGCAGAGGCTACCACTTAGACCTCAATTTATGCCTCGTGCACCACAGTCCAGACAGCGCCTCTTTGTCCCACAAGATATACCAGCACCTTATGTTCAGAAGCATCCAATAGCATCAGCTGGTGACATTCAATCAGAGGGGGGCATAGACCCACAGTTGGGGTTACAGCAGAGTGAACTGTCAGCTTTATTACCTCAACAGCCTACGGTCCCTGGAACACAGCAGCCTCAGGCCGGAGGTTCCACTTCTAACAATTCTGCTTCCGGACGACGTCAGCTTTCACAATCAAGCCTAGTCCCAGAACCCCAAACTGCTCTGGCGGAACACAATGAGGAACTACCAGAGCCGGATCTTGAAGCCCTTGGGCATGCCCCTGGGGATGGAGGTGTGGAAGATGAGGAGGATTTAGGTCTTGACTTAGATCCAGACAAAGGAGATGATGAACTAGGAAACCTGGACAACCTGGAAACCAATGACCCACATCTAGATGACTTGCTTAATAGTGACGAATTTGACCTGCTGGCTTACACAGACCCTGAACTAGACCAAGGTGATCCCAAAGATGGCTTTTCAGACCAGCTGCGCTTGGTGGAAGCTGAAAGTGAAACCCCTTCATCCGCTGGCTCTGCACTTGTCAAAGTAGAAGAGAAATCCAAGGTTGAATCTGAGCACAAGACTCGTTCAACACCAGCCTCTCCAAGCAGGTCTGCTACCCAACTGCAACCTTCCTCTGACACTGTTGGTATCTCCAAGATAAAAGTAGAAATAAGAGGTCTCGCTCCTCAGCTCCAGTCAGGACAGGCTGCTGTAAAAAATGAAATGGTAGAGGCTGTGTCTCTGCTTCTTGGGGCAACCACGTCCTCCGCTATGCCATCACAGCAAGAAAACCAGGCAGCTTCCCTTACTTCTGTTCGATTAGGGGGACTTTCATACCCGCTGCAAGGCCAAGATGATCCTCTGCCTTTTCCAGCAGTTGCCACTCATGCAGATGTTAGCAATGATCCACTTGGGTTGCCCGATGTTGGAGGACAGCAAACTGTTGCTGTTGATTTGGCAAAGGTAGAGAGCTCATTGGATGGTGAGCTGCCTTTATTAATACAAGATCTGCTTGAACATGAGAAGAAGGAGCTGCAGAAGCAGCAACAGCAGCAACAGTTTAACTCCCTTCACCAGGGAGGCATGCCACCTCCTTTTCCTTGTGTACCAAATCAACAGTCAAACCCACATTTTCCTGGACCGTTAATGCTGCCACAGCACCACCGTCCACCATCCCAAGCAATGATGGCCCAGTCAGGGATGGTATCCCGTGCCCAACACATGCTGCAACAGCAAAGGATTTTGGGACCAGGAATGGTTCCACCACCTCACATGACCATGGCCCAGCAGCAAGCCATGGTGAGAATGGGGCAGCCAGGAATGCATGCAGGTCTCAGTCATCCACAGCAGCAACCTGTTGTGAAACAATCACCCCTGTCCAACAATTTTTTCCCAGACAAAGGTAATGACTATGGCTTTTTTCTGTAATTAATTTATAATAATGTTGTTTTCACACTATATTAACAGGATTTTTTTTTTTTTTTTGCAGATTTAGACAAATTTGCCGCTGATGACATAATGGATCCTATTGCCAAGGCAAAGATGGTGGCACTTAAGGGTATCAAAAGAGTTTTGGCCCAGGACCCCATGGTTGTGCCCTCTGGTATCAACAGGTATTTTTTGTTTGTGGAAGTCTTTGTATCCTTCCATACATTCAGCCATCCATTTTCTATGCCGCTAATCCATCTTTTTAGATATTTTGCTTGTTTGTATTTTGTTATTTTAGATATAGATAAAAAAAAAAAACTAAACTACATATTCATCCCTATCACCCAGCCAAGCTTGGTGAAATATGTGCAGTTGATTTATACAGTATTGTATGGTTGTAGTAAAGTTAACAGCCATCCATCCCTTTCTATGCCACTTATCCTCACTAGTGTATCTGAGTTTAACTTGCTTCCCTTTCAGGCAACAGGTTTCTCTGCTTGCTCAGAGGCTATCATCTGCTCCAGGCACAGACCCAGGTGAAATTTCATCTGGGCCTCCAAAAGTAAGTGCTTAGTATACATAGCTTAATACATATAATTTTACAGGAATAATTAAATGTATTTTTTGCTAAGGAGGGAGAAACCAGCGATCCCACCCAGTCAAGACCTAACCCACCACAGTTTGTGCAAGGAATCATCAGTACGTCCAACAATAACAGAAATGCACTAGTTAATTTTTGTAAAAAACAAAAAATTTAAAGTGAGTTGTCATGCACCTCCCATATAAATGACTAAGGTAGTTGTCCTGTTCCAGATGATTCTGAACAGCATCAGTATGAAGAATGGCTTCTTCACACACAGCAGTTACTCCAAATGCAGTTAAAATTTCTGGAAGAACAAATTGGAGTTCATCGGAAATCACGCAAGGCACTGTGTGCAAAACAGCGAACGGCAAAAAAAGCTGGCAGAGAGTTTGCTGAGGCAGATGCCGAGAAACTCAAGTTGGTCACGGAGGAACAGAGCAAAATTCAGAAACAACTTGACCAGGTATGACTTTTTTTTAGATTTTACTCATTCATCCATTTATTATGCCACATAAAAATGTTATCATTGTGGAGATTCTACATTCTGACACAGTAGAAACACCTTTTGAAATCTATGTATATATGTTTTGTCGTAGGTGCGCAAACAGCAGAAAGAGCACACCAATCTCATTGCTGAGTATAGAAGCAAACAGCAGCAAGGTTCAGGCCTTCTAGCTCCTGGACATTCTGCACAGGTGCCCCCACCTCACATGTTTCCCAAGTTATCTGGCCAGATAATGGTGGGCCAGCAGGGAACTCCAGTCATGGGTCAGCACCCTAGTATAATTTCGCAAGGTGGAATGCCTATTAGGATGCCCCAAGTGCAGCCTTTCATTGGAAGAGCCCAACACCAACTTCCAGGTACAAGGGCCCAATGTCCCCCTGGTGCTCCAGCAGGATTCTTCCCACAGGGGCCACCTGGTGTACAGGGTGCTGACCCTCGGCTTCTCCAAGAAAGACAGCTCCAACATAGGATGCAAATGGCAAAACTCCAGCAGCAGCAACAGCAGCAAGTAATGATGGGCCAGCAGCGGTTGCCACACCAAAATCAACAGTCTGCTTTAATAACTCCACCACAATCTAGTTTGAAGGGAAACGCACTGATTTCTCAACCACAACCAAATGTTCAACAAGGCATATTAGCTAATCAGATTAATCAGAAGCGCATAGCTCAAGACCCACAAATAATGGGTTCAAGTCAGTCTGTGGCTTCACAACCACAGAGCTTTATTGCAGCCCAGCACAATAACCAGGTTCAAGTCATGACGGCAGCTCAAGCAGGTGTAATCGGGAATCCGCCTGTTGCACAACCACAACAACGCAGGCCTCAAATGATGGGTCAGCAGGGAATGGTTGGAGCTTTAAGTCATCCTGTCAGGGGTCCTCAGGTCCCACTGCCTCAACAAGAACAACAGAACATTCTTGCCCAACACATGCTTCCTTCTCAGCAGCAGCAGCAACATTTTGCTCAACTTCAGCAGAAGCAGCAGCCAATTGCACAGAAAAGGCAAGCAACTCAAGTAATGATTCAATCCAATCAAGAACAAGGAAGGCTTTCTCAACCCTCTACACCACAGATGGGTTCATCCCCTTCCACAGGCAACAACACTCCTCAACCACTGGGAGCTACAGACAGTCAAACCGTAGCAGCAAAAGAGGGTGAAATTCTCAGCCCTGATACCAGAACTCCACCACAACATAGTGGGCCATCAACTCCTAATCATATTCAGCAGGTAGGCTCTGCAAATGATCAGCAAAATGATATGGGCCGGCAACAACTTTTGCAGCGGCAGCAAGACCAGGATTATCTGATACAGCAACAACAATCACTTTCTGAACAACAAACAGGTTTGGTTGAAAACCAACAAAGTGCGGTTGTTCCACAACAACCGCAACATCTACCAACTGTACAGAGGCATGAATCAGGTAGTATAATTAAAGAAGAAGGAAAGTTTGTTGTTGATTACTTAGCACAGCAACAACAGCACCATGCTGTCATGCAGCAATCTCAAGATCCCAGCGTCCAGCAACAAATGATAGGCCAGAATCATTCTGGTCAGCTACAGTCTGTAACTAATCCTCAACAGCAAGCTCTCATTGCACAGCAGCAAAAACAGCAGGCCATGATGGGAATGATTAGAATTCAGCAGCAAGGCGTGATTGCACAAAGGCCAGGGGTTCCAAATGCACCTATACGTACCCCTATCAACATTCAGGCAATCATTGCTCAAAATCCACAACTACGCAATCTTCCTCCAAATCAGCAGATCCAACACATCCAAGCCATGATTGCCCAGCAGCAGCTCCACCAGGGTCAAATGCTGCGGGCGCCAATGGGTCATGGTCAACAGAGTGAGTTGAGGCCTCACATGCTACCAGGACAAGTGCCACAAGCTGGAAAACAAATACTGGGAATGGAAAGGCAACAGTTGCCGTTTGGACCTATTGAAAAACCTGGAACTATGTGCACTCAGCAACCGAGCAGTGCTCCTCAGTTTCAGCAGGGGATGATTGTCCCAGGGCAACCACAGCCACAAGCGGGAAAGACAATGCAGAATCAAGTTATGAGAGGGCAGTTACAAATGCCACAATCGCCAATGGACCAGAGCCGTTTAAGACCCACATCTCCACGTCAATCACTCCCCACACACCCTGGAGATCCTAGACACCCACTGAACCAAGCAGTAGGGATACGGCCACCCACTCCTAACCAACACCAACAACAGACACTAATGGCAGCTGCGACAGGCCGCATACAGGGATCTCCTTACAATGCTTATTCTCCAAGAGGACCTTTTGGCATGAGCCCCACCCACCCTGCCTCACCACTCGCATCTCATGTTTCTTCACCTTCTGTAGTTGACAACAGGGCTGGAAAAGGAAGTCCATACAGTCATAGCAAGGTGTCTCCACTCAGGTCACCAGGAACCAGGACTCCACTTGACTGTCAAGGATTAAAAATAGAGTTGCAGACATCAGCCAGTGAAACATGTCCTACTCTAACTCCACTTATTCCAAATGGTCCACAGACAGGAATGCGTGTCCAGCAACAGTTACAAGTTACAGACAGCTGTATTCCTTACACGCAGCATGGTTCTACAGAAGGGGGTCTATGCAAGATGACGCTACATAATATTAAACAGGAGCCAAGGGAAGTTCAGTGTGATGATGCAGGAGAAGCACATTCTGGTGTTATAAAGCGAGAAGCAACAGGTGACATGATTACTTCAGGAAGCAATGCTGCATTTATTAAAGCAGATGTCATAACTGCAGAACCTGAGGCTCAAGGCACTAGATCTGAAACTGGACAGCAATTACTACAGAAACTCTTGAGAACCAAGAACCTTCAGCTTGCTGCCCAGAGGCCCTCTGAAGGTATCCACAATGAGATCAATGGCCATATAAACAGCAAACTGGCAATGCTGGAACAAAAACTTCAAGGAACTCCACGAAATATGGAGGTAAGTTTTGTTTTAGTAGCATTTTGATGTTGGTGGTGATTTTTTGTGGAGAAAGTTTTAAGAAAGTATATATATGTGTGTGTGTATATGGAGGGGATGTGAAGATTCGTTTTAATAATAATTCAATTTGCATCACGATTCATGGTTGCCGATTAATTTCAAAGACGATATTATTTCATTTAGAATGATAATTTGGAATTGTCCAAAATAATTTTTTACCAAAAATTCAAGGAGTCTTGACTGTCTAACACAAACCTGGATACTGGACAGTGCAGGTGAAATTTCCTAAATTCCCTTTGCTTTTAGGAAGAGAATCAAGTATAAATGAATTATAGATCTTCACAAAAAAGTTAACAATTCGTGGCAAATGCATTCACATTTTATTTGAATAAAGTGCAACCAGCACTTCAGGTTGAATTAATCAACAGGTTGAATTATTAATTCTATCTGATAAAACATGACTAACTTTAATTTGCCTCATTCACTTCTCTAACCAAAGTATTAAAGAAGTTATTTCGCACCACCAGATTAGAATTAAATTTAATGTGCAGATAGTGAAATGAATATCCTACACACTGTTTTGTTTGCACAGTTGCTATTAAAGCTACGAGGTGTTTGATCAACTTGCTTATCATTGTAAGAAAAAATGGAGCATACACCAGAACAGTGGCTCCCAAATGACAGGCCCCCAATTCTACCAGAACACAAACATGCACAAACTTACAAATTACAACTTACAAACCTTTTATTATGTCCTGATGCTCCCATTCATGAGTTGGAGGCTTCAAGTAGGACTTGATTTTGGATGTGGTCCAAAACCCAGTATAAATCCCATACCAAAGTGAGGAAGAAGCTAACAAGCGTGTATACCAATGAAAATACACCCTATATCCTATGAAAATAACACATTTTAGAATGTCCACACAAACTCTTTTAACAGAGCACACTCTCTTAGCGTCACAAGATGTCATCCACGCGCCCCAGTCAACAGCATGATTAATCGACTTAAGACAAATCAAACTGTTACAAGGTTAACATTTAACATTTTTATCATTTAAAAAAAACAACAACACATATATCCATATAAAACCTGCAGTGCTTAAATCCAATGTTTAATTTCCTGATATTGGTTAAGTCTATTGATTACCTTTTTAAATGATCATTTGATCGATATGTTGTCTGGAATGGCAATTTGGCGAACACAGATCGATATACATACACACACACGCACACACACCCCCCCACACAGTACTACCCAGAAAATAAGAATATCCTGAAAAGGTTGTATTTCTGCAATTCAACATAAAATGTAAATTTGACGTATTATATAATTTAATAATAAGCAGATCAATGTATTAAAAATTTATTTTTCTTTGGATTTTGCTGTTTTCTGAGTTTGTGGTTTTTCTAAGCTGAAAATCTTAATCAGCAAAGTTACAACAAGGAACTGCTTGAGATATGTCAATTTGCATGTAATGGCTCAATATAATGTGTTGGTTTCATCTTTTATGTTAAATTGCCAAAATAAAACAACTTTTACTTATTAAAATTTTTTGGAATTTTTTTGTGACTCTCTCAGGATTTGCAATCGATAAGTAAAAGGGCTCCTACACAAAAGCCCAAGCGTCCAGTTAAAACACCTGGAGATCGTGGGCTGAATGCACGGAAGAAGAATAAGAAAGAAGAGGTTGGAAAAAGTGCTGAAGCCTTGATAAAGCAACTCAAACAGGTAAATGAAAACAAAAACATAATTGTACTTTTTTTTTTTTTTTTTTTTATTCTGCCACTGCCATGTACACTAATTGGCATGTATCTTCCAGGGCCTGTCTCTGCTGCCCCTTATGGAACCTTCCATCACAGCTAGTCTGGATCTGTTTGCTCCCTTCGGGAGCAGTCCAGCCAATGGAAAAGCTCAGCTCAAAGGATCTTTTGGAAATGCAATGTTGGACAATATCCCAGACTACTACTCTCAGTTGCTCACCAAGGTAATTAGTAAACAGGTGCAAAGTAAATGTAAACTGTACGGGGTTGAGTACCAATGCCACTAATTTAAATATAAAATATACATTTAAACTGGCTAAATGAACTAACATGCAAATACGAGGTATTAAAAAGACGCGTTCAAATTGTAAATGTGGTATTCTATGCTGGTCACTAGGTGTCAGTGTCAGGGCATCTCTGTGTGGAGTTTGCATGTTCTCCCCGTGCGTGCGTGGGTTTTCTCTGGGTATTCCGGTTTTCTTCCCACATTCTAAAAACATGCATGTTAGGTTAATTGGCGACTCTAAATTGTCCATTAGTGTGTGAATGTAAGTGTGAACGGTTGTATGTCTGTCCTGCAATTGACTGGCGACCAGTCCAGTGTGTACCCCGCCTTTAGCCCAAAGTCAGCTGGGATAGGCTCCAGCATACCCGCGACCCTAATGAGGATAAGCGGCAAAGAAGATGGATAACACAGGCTGCTGTTGTGGTCATAACCTATGGCAAGCTGAAACTCATCTCTGAACTCTTCGACGCCTCTTACTTGTCTACCACACATCCCGAGCACATTTACTGCAACACACGGAAGCAGAAGTTTAATTTATGTCTTTCATATATATATATTTTTTCTTCATATCATTTTAAACTTAAATTTATTTAGAATCCTACTTTGTGGAAATTTAATTTTATTATGGTCTGACCTGGAACCAGTTTACCGCGATACACGAGGGATTGCTGTACATACAGTGCCTTGTGAAAGTATTCGGCCCCCTTGAACTTTGTGACCTTTTGCCACATTTCAGGCTTCAAACATAAAGATATAAAACTGTAATTTTTTGTGAAGAATCAACAACAAGTGGGACACAATCATTAAGTGGATCGAAATATATTGGATATTTCAAACTTTTTTAACAAATAAAAGACAGAAAAATTGGGTGTGCAAAATTATTCAGCACCCTTAAGTTAATACTTTGTAGCGCCACCTTTTGCTGCAAATACAGCTGTAAGGTATGTCTCTTGTCAGTTTTGCACATCGAAAGACTGGAATTTTTGCCCATTCCTCCTTGCAAAACAGCACGATCTCAGTGAGGTTGGATGGAGAGCTTTTGTGAACAGTAGTTTCAGATTCTCGATGGGATTCAGGTCTGGACTTTGACTTAGCCATTCTAACACCTCGATATGTTTATTTGTGAACCATTCAATTGTAGATTTTGCTTTGTGTTTTGGATCATTGTCTTGTTGGAAGACAAATCTCCGACCCAGTCTCAGGTCTTTTGCAGACTCCATCAGGTTTTCTTCCAAAATGGTCCTGTTTTTTGCTTCATCCATCTTCTCATCAATTTTAACCATCTTCCCTGTCCCTGCTGAAGAAAAGCGGGCCCAAACCATGATGCTGCCACCACCATGTTTGACAGTGGGGTTGGTGTGTTCAGGGTGATGAGCTGTATTGCTTTTACACCAAACATAATGTTTTGCATTGTTGCCAAAAAGTTCGATTTTGCTTTCATCTGACCAGAGCACCTTCTTCCACATGTTTGGTGTGTCATGTGGGTTGTGTCAAACTTTAAACGACACTTTTTATGGATATCGGTAAGAAATGGCTTTCTTCTTGCCACTCTTCAATGAAAGCCAGATTTGTGCAGTATTCGACTTATTGTTGTCCTATGAACAGAGTCTCCCACCTCAGCTGTAGATCTCTGCAGTTCATCCAGAGTGATCATGGTCCTCTTGGCTGCATCTCTGGTCAGTCTTCTCCTTGTATGAGCTGAAAGTTTAGAAGGACCGCCAGGTCTTGGTAGATTTGCAGTGGTCTGATACTTCTTCCATTTCAATATTATCGCTTGCAAGTCAAGTCAAGAAGCTCTTATTGTCATTTCAACCATATAAGCTGATGCAGTATGTAGTGAAATGAAACAACGTTCCTCCAGAACCCTGGTGCTAAAATACAACAACATATATTCACATACAACACGACAGAACTAAGGACTAACTTAGAACATAAAGTGCATCGTGTGCAGCCTAGTGCAAACAGTGCAGAAACAACACAGTGCAAAAACAGACAAGACAGTGCAGGACAAACAACAAAGAACATAAAGTAATAACACCGACCAAAAACCAAAAATGTATTGGAATTGTATTACAGACACTGCAAACAGGATGTGAAAGGTACAATATGTGCAAAAATAGCATACATAGCAGCAAAAGGTGCAAAATAGCATGTAAAAGTAAACATAGTTATAATAAATAAATAACACAGTGCACAGTGCTCCTTGGAATGTTTAGAGCTTGGGCAATCTTTTTGTATCCAAATCTAGGTTTAAACTTCTCCACAACAGTATCTTGGACCTGCCTGGTGTGTTCTTTGTTCTTCAAGGTGCTCTCTGCGCTTTCAACGGACCTCTGAGACTATCACAGTGCAGGTGCATTTACAGAGACTTGATTACACACAGGTGGATTCTATTTTTTATCCTTGGTCATTTAGATCAACATTGAATCATTCAGAGATCCTCACTGAACTTCTGGAGAGAGTTTACTGTACTGAAAGTAAAGGGGCTGAATAATTTTGCACTCAATTTTTCTGTCTTTTATTTGTTAAAAACGTTTGAAATATCCAATACATTTTGTTCCACTTCATGGTTGTGTCCCACTTGTTGTTGATTCTTCACAAAAAATGACAGTTTGTTGATCTTTGAAGCCTGAAATGTGGCAAAAGGTAGCAAAGTTCAAGAGGGGTGAATACTTTTACAAGGCACTGTAACAACAAGTATAGCTGGACTCTATCTGCAAATGTCTACAAGACATATTAACCACAGTAGTAATAAGAAGATAATATGAACTGCAAAAGTAATAAAATGTTGGGATCTTCACTCATTCTTTTTTTGAGCAATGGAGATGTTTTATTGGGGTATTGTCTGCCTTTACAGAGCAACCTCAGTAATCCACCAACACCTCCATCTTCCCTGCCGCCGACCCCACCGCCTTCTGTCCAGCACAAGCTGCACAATGGAGTGACTTCTGGGGAGGAACTCTCACAGGGTCAGAAAGATGCAGGGTCAACAAATCAGCCAATGGGTACATATCAATTTGATCGATTGAGCGTTTCTTATGAATATTTGTCTCCAAATTTCAAAATCCTCAATTGTTTTGTACAGAAGTGGTTGAAGAACAGACAAAATGTGTAGACATTCTTGCAGCACTTCCAACTCCACCACATAACCAGAATGAGGACATCAGGTACAGCAGTGGTTCTTCAACATTGTGTCCCACATTCTTTTGCTGTGTAGCATTAAAAATAGTTATAACATTTTGACAGGATGGAGAGTGACGATGAGGATGCTCCAGAAAGCATCATCCCAGCATCATCCCCTGAGAGCAATGTTGGCGATGAAACTCCACGTTTCCCTCATCTGTGGGAGCCAAAAGAAGAGGAGACAGAGAGAGCAATATCCCCCATCATTCCTCTCATTCCTCGCACTGCTATCCCAGGCAAAAACTGTCAATATTGTAACTGTCAAATATATAGGTATGTAATGGAACCACAGTAAAACATTTTTTTAATGTTTCTCCTCAATAGCTTTCTCAGAGAACAAAACATTGGAAGCAACTGATAGCAGAGTGGTTTCCCTATCCAACAACTGGGATAAGACCAAAAATAATGAAGTGGCTGTTACCTTCACATTGTCCTCCATGGCAGCAAAGGTATAATACGAGATCATTGCGTCTTATTAAAACATTTTTGTTTCAACTTGCATAGTTGACTGAAAACTAACCTGACATTTTCCCAGAAACTTAACCACGTGATGATAGCAATGGCTCAGTTGCTCAAGATAAGGATGCCATGTTCATACGAAGTGACTTTCCCCTCCCAAAACACTGACATGTCTGCAGCGGATGTTCCTGGGAAAGGGCCTTTACAACCAGGTATGTGCTGAGATAGATTTCCTATGCTTCTTACCACAAACAACACCGTTGAAATTATTCTCCAGATAGGGTTTTTATATTACAAACGTCAATGTTTTGGTTTTTTAAAAAAAATCCATGGATAGCATTGTGTTTTGGGGCTTTGGATTACTGATATCAATCTTGCCAACTGCCAATATTAGTTTCCCAGGTGAGCCCAATTAAAAGAAAACTGCTTAAAATGATGTTACACATTATTTGGCATGCCACAGATTTCAAGCAATATGGGAAAGAAAAAGGATTTCTGTCAAAACTTTTGCAATGCCTTGTACAAGGCATGAAATCATGCGTTGAATTTCACTGCGTTGTATTTCAACTCTTTAAGGAGCCTTTTACAACGCTCAATAATGCGTGCAGTGAAAAAAGGCAAGAAGCACATTTTGTTTTAGTGTTGAAGGTAATAATTAGTTTTGGATAGAATGTGTCCTGCATTCAGAGAGGCCCAGAGCTTTGTGGACCTGTTGCCAGAGGGGCTGCGCTCTAGCAGCATCACCACTCTTAGCCAAGTGTCCTATACTGTGCATTAAAACAGTCAAGATTTTGGAGGGCTGCTGCCAGAAGGTGGATGATCTCCTGCAGCCGAGCCTCCTCATGTTTGCCTTAATCTGGTGGTTGTATGAGTGTCCTATACTGTGCTATAAGAGACAATATTTTGGAGGTCTGCTGCAAGCTAGCTAGTTTGCTGCGAATGCTAGCACTGCTTATGCTATTTACAGACATTCTCAACTTCAGCCATGGTCTTTACATTGACAGCCTGTAATACGCTTTAAGGCAGTGGTTCTCAAATAGTGTGTGTGTGTGTGTGGCGGGGGCACAGGGAGTACTTTCATTCCATTCCATTTTCTTCCGCTTATCCGGGTCCGGGTCGTGGGGGCAGCAGTTTCAGTAGGGAAGTCCAGACTTCCTGGTCTCCGGCCACCACTTCCAGCTCCCTCGGGAGGACACCAAGGCTTTCCAGGCCAGCTGTGAGACATAGTCCCTCCAGCGAGTCCTAGGTCTTCCCCGGGGCCTTCTCCCGGCTGGGCATGCCCGAAACACCTTACCAAGGAGGCGCCCGGGAGGCATCCGGATGAGATGCCCGAGCCGCCTCAACTGGCTCCTTTCGATGTGAAGGAGCAGCGGCTCTACTCTGAGCTCCTCCCGGATGGCCGAGTTCCTCACCCTATCTCTTAGGGTGAGTCCAGCCACCCTATGGAGGAAACTCATTTCCGTCGCTTGTATCCGCGATCTCGTTCTTTTGGTCATGACCCATAACTCATGACCATAGGTGGGAACGTAGATCGATCAGTAAACAGAGCTTTGCCTTCCGGCTCAGCTCTCTCTTCACCACGACGGTCTGGTACAGTGACCGCATTACTGCTAACGCTGCACCGATCCGTCTTCGACCTTACGCTCCAACCTTCCCTCACTCGTGAACAAGACCCCAAGATACTTGAATTCCTCCACCTGAGCACTTTAATTTTTAATGTAAACCTGCCACTAAGTCCAAATTTATTATACTTAACATGGCATTTGACTTGATTCATTTTCATGGTTTCAATTTCAAGTTCAGTTTGTACAGTACAGATAAATAAATAGATATTATAAATGGGAGGGGTGCGACAACATTTCCGGCCCTTAGGGGGGCGTGACAGAAAATAACTGAGAACCATTGCATTAAGGGAAGTTTGACTAATAAAACACCAAATACTTTTTCACACCACTGTATTTAGTCTAAGGTTTTTCATTATTCCATTGCAATAAAGGCACAAACATGAATGTACTTCATGACCAATTGTTTTGCAGGTGCGCTCTGTCTAAAGAACAATGCCTCATCTAGTCAAGATGAATGGTTAAGGCAATTTGATGTGTCTCTGCCAGGCTGTACGATAACAAAACAAGTGGACATTCTGACACTACTTAAACAGGTCAGTTGAATATGTCCTAAACCATGTTGATTCTACTCTTATATTACACAGTTCTTTAGTTGTAATTCTCATATATGCACATTCTTTCAGGAATTCACAGATAAAGAAGACAAGCCCGCCCACCACTGTTACACAACCAATGTAAATGACTTGGATGTTCGCCACCTTCCCATTATACCATTGGAGGATTCACCACCTCATTCTCCATCACCTCCACTTCCTTGCTCCCCAGCTCCAGTTCCAATTAACGAAACAGAATTTGCCAAAAAGTCAGCTCTTCCATCCCTCTCGCCTGTCACTCTATCCACCGTTCAGATTAAGACAGAGCCTGAACAGGATGATGGTCCTTCTTCAGAAGGGGCTCTGTCGACTGAGTCAGCAGTTGTCGCTCTGGTGACTGCCTTTGACCCAGAAGTTGACCGCTCAGGGTCTGATTCCACTGCTCTCACACAAGATGCCTCAAATCCATCTTGCAAGAAGGAAGAATCAGTCAATAATACTCTCATCAAAGATTCTCCCAGCCCCCTGGAATCCTCTCCTAAGACCCTGAAACAGCGTAGGCCTCTCTCCCCTGATGAGATCTTACTGCCCAAAGTGAAAAAATGGAAGGGTATTCGCTGGAAGCGTCTGCAGATTGTCATCTCGATACGTAAAGGTGGCTCCAAAAAGGAGAGCAGTCGTGAGGTGTCTGAGCTAATGGAGCGCCTTCGCATAACGCTGCGACCAGACAAGTTGCCACGTGATAAGCGCAAATGCTGCTTCTGCCATGAGGAGGGTGATGGAGCTACAGATGGGCCTGGGCGCTTGCTTAACATCGACGTGGACCTGTGGGTGCACCTCAACTGTGCTCTATGGTCCACAGAGGTATATGAGACTCAAGGAGGTGCGCTTATGAACGTGGAGGTGGCACTGCGTCGTGGATTGCGGACTCTGTGTGCGTTCTGTCAGAAAACTGGTGCGACCAACAGCTGCAACCGACTGCGCTGCCCAAATGTCTACCACTTTGCATGTGCCATCCGGGCCCGCTGCATGTTCTTCAAGGACAAAACCATGTTGTGCACCCAGCACAAACTGAAGGGCCCCAGTGAAGATGAACTCATCTCTTTTGCTGTTTTACGACGTGTCTACATAGAGCGTGACGAAGTCAAGCAAATAGCGAGCATCTTGCAACGAGGGGATCGCATTCACCTTTTCCGCGTTGGTGGTCTCATTTTTCATGCAGTCGGTCAGTTATTACCCTCCCAAATGACCAACTTCCACTCACCTACCGCCATCTTCCCTGTTGGCTATGAGGCCACACGCATCTATTGGAGCACACGTGTTCCCAACAAGCGCTGTCGCTATCGTTGCCGCATCAGCGAGGATGATGGCCACCCCTTATTTGAAGTGCGTGTCCTCGAACATGGCAAGGAGGATTTGCACTACTGTGACACGACTCCACAAGGTAAAACCTTTATTTGCATGACACTGTGTGTTTATTGTGGGTCTGTGTTGTCTTTGTTTCTAAGATTAAAATCTGGTTGGTTTGGTAGGAATCTGGGAGCAGGTGGTTCAAAGTGTGGCCAAACTCCGAAATGATTCATCCATGTTGAAACTGTTCACTGAACATGTCAAAGGAGAGGAGATGTATGGCCTCACAGTTCATGCTGTCATGCGCATCACTGAATCGGTAAGAGATGGCATGAATTCCAACAAAAAAAATGTGTTTTAGAATGTTGACTCGGTATTTACTTGGTGCCTTGGGTCGATATTTGTGTTTAGGTTTTCATTAGTTTGTCACCAAAAGTGTATTCTTTAACACGACAGATTTCTCACATTTAATGTTTTTCAGTTACCTGGAGTGGAAAATTGCCAGAACTACCAATTCCGGTATGGTCGTCACCCACTGATGGAGCTCCCTCTCATGATCAATCCCACGGGCAGTGCTCGCTCAGAACCTAAAGTCCCAACACAATGCAAGAGGTAAGGCACAGTCCAGAATAATAGAGCTCTCAAATGTCTCCACCGACCGTCTGGCTTGTCCATATCCAGACCTCACACCCTGAATAGTACCAGCGTGTCCAAGGCTTATCAGAGCACCTTCACTGGGGAGATGAACACGCCATACAGCAAGCAGTTTGTCCACTCCAAGTCATCTCAGTATCGGCGCTTGAAGACTGAGTGGAAGAACAACGTGTACCTTGCTCGCTCTCGAATTCAGGGCTTGGGTCTGTATGCAGCTAAAGACCTGGAGAAGCACACCATGGTCATTGAGTACATTGGCACTGTCATTCGCAATGAGGTGGCAAACCGACGTGAAAAGATCTATGAGTCACAAGTATGTTGTTACTTAACAGTATTAAAGGGATTAAAGTATTTCTGTCGGTTTTATTTATTCTGTTTTTCTCGCAGAACCGTGGCATCTACATGTTCCGCATCAACAATGAGCAGGTGATTGACGCCACATTGACTGGTGGCCCAGCTCGGTAAGTCATCCTTGAGTACGGGAGAAATTAATGTCATAAAAGTTTGTGTCATTGTCCTTACAGTGTTTCCTAAGTGTGTAAGTTTATATTGCTTCCTTTTTACCAAATGCCATGTCTTTTCTCTACTGTGTGGGAAATACAGGTTGAAAGGTAAAAAAATGGGAAGTTTTTAAACCATCCAATGAAACCAAGAGTGATGGAAGAAAAATATTTTATTCATAGTAATTAAAACATGCCATTTAAGATGGCATGTTTTACGAATGCATTCTTGAAATCTGCTGTTGCGATTTGATTGACCGCTGCAACATCTCAGCTGGGATACTGGGAATTTCATTGTGAATTCTCTGTTTTAACTCCTACAGAATTATTGGTTGAGTCATGTACACTTTACTCATGAGAGAGCGCCACAAGAAAACAAAATCAGGAAACTTTACCAAATCCGGTCCATGGTTACTAAAATGGGGGTGTGCTTACTTGCTCAAGGTCACTGTCTCGCAGTGCTGCCACTTGCTCATGTCTTCCAATACGCACTTCAAAAATTCCCTGCTATTTCCTTTGAAGTTATATAATGAACCACATAAACTTGCTGTCAGTTGTGCATTTAAGTACCGCAATTTCCGCAACTTTTTGTTCAAACCCTGCGTCTTATACAGACATGCAGCTAATTAATGACATCTAATCTTGTGACATCTCCTATACTTCACAACTACTACTAATCGTTTGTGTGCCACTTGTGAGCCAGTGAGGAAACGGTAGAATTGGCAAGAGCCAATCACGAGCTATAAGTGAACTTAAAACGTGCCTGTCGACCCATTGGAAATTGCAGGAGCTCATTACTCAATAAAACGGTCTGACTTGGGATGTTGTCTTGGGAAGCACGCTAAAATGATCACACAGCAACTTGACGCTCAAAAGGTAGAGCAGAGAGCAGAGCAGTTCGTTGGCTAATGGCTGCATTCTTGGCTGCTGGGACTCCAGAGGGAGCTCATGAGCTTGGCTCCCGAGTGACCCGGCAGCCGAAGAATGAATGCAGCCATTAGCCAATGAACTGCTATACTGCAACAAAATGCATTATGGGAACAAGTAAAAATTGCTGCTGTTTTTATTTTAAACTTGTACTGGTACTCGTATTGGTGTCTTTTGAGTGTTAAGTTGCTGTGTGATGGTTTTTAGCGTTCTTTGTTAGATGACACTGTGAGTCAGTCAGTTATATTGTGTAATGACCTCCTGCTATTTCCATAGGGTTGACAAGCTCGTGAGATTTCACATAGCTCACGATTGGCTTTTGTCAAAGAACTGCCTGGTCTGTACAGACTTGTGTGTGCCAAAATTTGCCATTTAATGATGTGGACATGTGCGACTTATAGTATAGTGTGGCTTACATATGTACAAATCTCTTTTTCCTCTAAATTTAGTGGCTGTGGCTTAAACGGCGGTGCGTCTTTATACACAGTCACGATAAGACAAATAGAAATTTAAAATCTCTTCACCTTTTCTTCCTTGCAGCTATGTGAATCACTCCTGCGCCCCCAACTGTGTGGCAGAGGTTGTCACATTTGACAAAGAGGACAAGATTATTATCATCTCCAGTCGAAGGATCCCCAAAGGAGATGAGGTGTGTGCAATAACATCCTACAGTATCTCACAAAAGTCAGGACCAGTAATCATTTTATTGCATCTTCTCAGAGGACAATACTCAATATATTTTAATGAAACATTTAGATATATTTTACATTAATTGAATGCAAAAAAAACCCTTACTGATTTACTGATACATCAATGGACAATTTTGCCCAGTAATTGAGAAATGGATGTAGCTTGGCTAACTTTTCTAATGAGATGCACACATTGTTAGAAAATATTCAACAAACTGTAATGCCCGTGCTTGTGATTGAGGTAGATGTCGTCACCCATGCATGCACACGTCCTGTTTCCGGTACGTCCTGTCAAAATAAAACCAACATTTGACCTGAAGCCATGTACACCCTACTGCTGCACAGTTAAAAAAACATAGTTTTTATATTAAAAAGAACTATTCAAAATAATCAATTGGTTAATTCATTTAATAGTAATATTGGGTAAACATTGTGTATTTTGCATTATCACATTTTGATAACGTTTTAGATGAGCCTTGACAAATAAGTAATCATCCTTCATATCTTTAATTCCAGTCTGATGTTGGCATTTATTTCTTTGAGTTTCATTTGAGCATCACTTTTGTTTGTCCACTCACGATGGCTATGGTTCACATCTGCATATTAATTTATTACCAAATTGAAGGGGAGAATTTAGTATCTCCATCCATCCATCCATTTTCTTCCGCTTATCCGAGGTACATGAATTAATAAAACAATATTTTAACGATAAATTGAGAGTTGGACAATATCGGCATATTGGATGTCGGGGACAAAACAAATATTGCACATCCCTAGCTAAAATGCAACTCTGAACTCCCAACCTATCTGTCCACCATCGATTCTGCTCCCCTACTAGGTTAACTGTTTTCAATGGCTTATTTTCTCTGATTTTATATACTATATTAAGTTATATATATATAATATGGGTGTTATTTCATGTCTATATCTAACAATGTTACGAAATGTATTTTGAAGATTGTAAGCAGGATTTCTATGCTCTATGAAAATATTCCATCCATCCATACATTTTCTATGCCGCTTATCCTCATTAGGGTCGTGGGTATGCTGGAGCCTATCCCAGCTGACTTTGGGCAGGAGGCAGGGTACACCCTGGACTGGTCAGTCAATTGCAGGGCACATATAGACAAACAGAAGACATACAACCATTCACACTCACATTTACACTTTAATGAACAAATAAGAGTTGCCAATTAAGCTAACATGCATGTTTTTGGAATGTGGGAGGAAACCGGAGTGCCCAGAGAAAACCCACGCACACACGGGGAGAACATGCAAACTCCACACAGAGATGCCCAACGAAGATTCGAACCCTGAACCTCCTGACTGTGAGGCCAACATGCTACCGATTCATCCACCGTGCGCTATGAAAGTATTCCATTTATAAATAAGGAATTTGATTTTGCGGAAATTTGCTTATGGCGGTGAAGTCTAGAACCAATTTACTCGATAAATGAGGGATTAGTGTTAATAAAAGTTTCATTTCTATATGACACTGTATTGAGTTTTATAGTGTATTATCCATTGAGAAGACATACTGCAATAAAATGGCTGCTAAAATGTTAGGTTGTACTCACTTTTGTGAGAAACTGTACAAAACTATGGAATAGAATTATAATAACATGCATGTACATGTGACAGCCTTTTAACTGTTAAAATGTTTGTTTACTCCAGCTGACATATGACTACCAGTTTGACTTTGAGGATGATCAACATAAGATCCCTTGCCACTGCGGAGCGTGGAATTGCCGAAAATGGATGAACTAAGACTGAGGAAAGAAAACGGAGCAGGTGCCAGAAAGCCTTTCTGCGCCAAAGCCTTTTTTTTCTTGAACTTGACTTAGCCAGTGCATAAGCTGTTCTCATACAAGTGGAGGAAGGCTGGCCTCCATAGTTTGATGACTCCAAGCGACAGTCGACACGTGTAGCCAAAGTTTGAAGAGCATTAATCAATAGAAACAACCACCACCACCTCCAACTGCGCCTTGGTGGTGGACACTTCCATTTCTCCCAGGAGGGGGCAGTTTTAAATCACCCTTTCCTCAGCCAAAATACTTTTTTTTTCCCCCCCCCCACCAGCCAATCTGAATTACTCTTCATCTTCACTCCTCCTGTCAACAACCAGGCAGCCCTCACACACACTGAGCTGCAACAAAAAGCCATTTTTAAAATACTAACAATGAACTACAAAAGCATTTTTGTTGTAAGTCGGACCTACTTCCTTCTTGTCTCACCTCTTACCACACCCCCTCGATAAAAGGCACTTTTCCCCCATCAAATCATCAATGAAGACAACAGGATATTGGTTAGCTAGACAATCTTAATATGAGGAAGAACATCATGCCATCAATGGATGCATGTATGAAGAGAAGACTCCAGAGGCACCGGATGCTCTTGACTGTGTGGAGTTGTAAGGGTTTTGTTTTTTTTGGACCCGGTCTACCTCATTGATTTAGTGGGAAGTGACTGCTTTGTATAAAACCTTTTTTTTTTTTTTTTTTTTTTAACTGCTACTGTGGAATTGTAGGGGCAGGGTGGGGCCTTCTTGGACTAGCAGGGAATCTTAAGCAGCAGGTTTGCTCTATCTACTCTATGCTGATGATCATTTACAATAAGGAGCCAAGCTGATTATTATTATTATCATCATTATTATGAATTGTGACTTATTTATACAGAGGGAATATATGATGAGCATTTTTGAGAAGATGTTGCATTAAATTAACTAAAAAATCAAACAAAAAAAGGCAATCGGAAGCTCAGCATCACATCCTGTATGCCACCAAATCATCCTGGATAGCCAAGTAGCTTTATTCTTTTTCCTGCTTCATGAACTCGCTCCATCTACTTCATTTGGTTGCTCCAATGAAACATCCACATGCCAGTGGATGCATGACTACTAAAATGACCTTTTTAACCTCTTCCTGTTTGATTTAGTGGACTTTTGTATTAAAAAACCCGACAATTTACTGCAGTAGGTCTTCCTTTTGCCTGAGTACAGCCTTCAGTCTTTCTACTTCCCTTTTGTGTGCGTGTGTGTGTGTTTGTGTGTGTGTTTGTGTGTGTGTGCGCGCGTGCTTTTTTAGTGCTGGTACTGTCCTCCAGGCTGAACTGATGGCAGGGATTGACTTATTGGATAAAAGGGCATTTTGTTTCCACTTCTACCTGAGAGTTTAGAAAATGGAAAAAAGGTCTTTAAGGGAGCTTTACTAAAAAAAAATCTTTCCACCTTCCCGTATGACTTTATCCCCCCCTACCTTCCCAAAAAAACCTAAGACCTCACAGGATTTTTAAAAAATGCAAAGTTGTACAAAATGTATATAAAGGTATATGCATTAAGGGGACAGCAAGTCTTTACCCAGCCCCCCTTTATAATCAATAAAGTGTAGAGAAATAAAATGGAGAGAAAAAAAATCAACCACTGGATATCATTTTAACAAAGCTGTATATAAATATGAATATATGTAAAATGGTAAACTAATATCTTTATGTATATGAACCAGAGTGTTTTTGCATTAACCTGTTTTTCTATTAGTGTTTTTGCTATATGCTCTCAAGATTTGTTAAAATAATAATAATAAAAAAATGTAACAAGGAAGCTAAGGTGATTTCAAAGGACGATTTGTGTGATGAGTGGTTCATTATTAGACATGCAAATCACCGCAGTAGTGCATTGCATTTGTATTTATGTATTATGGCTCCTGTTTTTTAATTTATGCTACTGCTTGTTGGTTACCAAATCATGTCCTGAACTCTGTTTCTTACAATTGGATGAATATACTCCTGAACAATTCCTACAATCTTTGTAGTGGTATGCTTTTTTCCCCTATAGAAGTGAATGTGTTGGTAAACCTTGTGAAATGGTTACTTGGGCTCATGTATGTCATGATACAAAATCCACCCTATACTTAACCTGGTAATGAATTGCACTCTCATAAATATATAGAACTGTGTGTATATATATCCCCAGCAGTGATTCTACATACTTTTAAGTTTTTGGTATGTTTGTATTTTAAGAGAAGACCATCATGAGACAGCACATTTTATCTTAACCTGAGAATTGTTTTGGAAATCTTAATTTAAATTCATATCTTCTAATTTAATAAAAAGTTTGTTCAAAGTAAAGTTTTTTTTTTACCTCACCTACTATAAAACCCCTCTCCCCCCCCAAAAAAAAAACACCTGTACAGCAGATATACTTTTAGGGACTATTAATAAATACAGTATATTGATTTTTATTGTATGTGGCATGTTTTTTATGGGTATTATTTAAAATTGTACATATTTTTTTCATGAAACGAGAATTTCTTTATCTATTACAGCCCCCCCCCCTTCCTGCCCCCTCTCTTGTTTGTCTGCTTTTTTTTTCTTGTAAACAAAAATAAAAATGCGTTTTAAATATGTATGTGTTAATCACTTTTACTTTTGTTGTTGTTAGAAAAATCTATAGGGCACATAACCGTTTCCATACTTGGGAATTTAGGATGAGATGTGTCAAATTTGGCCACTTGGGGGCAGCAAATGCTCATAATTCTGCATCCTGAACTTGGCAGCAATTCACATAATCATATAAATCAGTGGTTCCCACACTTATTACACTCGGGTACAACTAAAGACAGTTGACACTCCTCCTATAAAAATATAAACACTTTTAAGACATTTAACTTAAAATAGTGAGCGTAGTTGATTGGTTAATTAATTTTATACAAATTTTGGGTTAAAAAGTGTATTTTCCACATTATGTAAAAATTGTGCAATATGTAATGCAATGCATTCTCACATCGTCCAATAAAGCTGCATTTTGTAATAAATATATATCCATCCACTTTTATGCCGCTTATTCTCATTAGGGGGTATGTTCCAGTAAATTATGTGTACAGTAGTGTTCAAAGTAATCGCAGTGACTAACCAGAATAATCACTGTTATTAGTATATTTGTATTGCTACATGGCAAACAAGTTACCAGTAGGTGCAGTAGATTCTCTGAAAACAAACAAAACCCAGCATCCATTACAAACGGAAAAGTATTTTGTACCAACCAACTTGTGGCACCTTTCAGCTGGAGTTATGACCCTCCTTTATTCTTTAACAATATTCCACAATTCATTAACGTTTCTTGGTTTTGCTTTAGGAACAGCATTTTTGATGTCCCCCCACAGGTTCTGGATTGGATTACGGTCAGGGATTGGGCTGGCCACTCAACATTTGTTGGTTTGAAACCAATATTGTGTTAGTTTACTAGTGTGTTTGGGGCCATTGTCCCGTTGAAATGCACTGCTATTAATTTGAACAATACTGTATATTGAAACCACCAGTTTACATACACTGTAAAAACATTTTTCTCTCTGCTGTATTTGAAATTAAAATGCATGTCTTTAAACAATGTAAGAAAACCCACATGACATGGATTTGGATGACCTTATAGGTCAACTAACATTTGAGTTAGTTTGATGCATATGTGTGTGCATCATGTTGTGGGTTCTGTGTCTCATATATGAACATATTTTGGTCTGAAATGTGGGAATCAACCCCAGGACCAAAGTTAAAAAACGAGGTGAAGATGATGGATGAAGCTGGTAAGAGTGTTTCATTATCCACAAATTTTTTCTAAAAGGTCCAAGAATAAGCAACAAATTACATTTTACAAGTGCACACAGGTACAGTACC
This sequence comes from Oostethus manadensis, assembly GCA_024372805.1. Classification (NCBI taxonomy): domain Eukaryota; kingdom Metazoa; phylum Chordata; class Actinopteri; order Syngnathiformes; family Syngnathidae; genus Oostethus; species Oostethus manadensis. The sequence goes on along the minus strand of QODF01000032.1, from coordinate 980,018 downwards.
CTAGTGCTGAAGAAAGAACAGTATGCGGAAATATTGAAGTAGACACACACACACAACCACCAAAAAACTTCCACACTGTCTCAGCACATTACTGCTATTTCATCTTACTCTTGGTGCATTTCATTGCCAGTCAAGTTTGGATAAACCTCCTCATGCCATTAAATGCGATAGCGTGTCCACACCTTTGAATGGTAATGTGTATATCATTATTTTATGTTTTTAAAAGTGTCCATCCACTTTCTACATATGTCAAACACATTTGTAAATATTCCAGAGTAGTGGGAAAAAAAATCAATGAAGACTAACATTAAGAAAAAAAAGGATTTATTGTATATCATCTATATACACTAATTCTGAAAACATTTGCACAATATGGATTTCTCCAACTTGAAGTATTACACATGAAAATGTCTAATGGTTGCATATCCATGGCAACAAACAAAAGTAGACATTTTGGAGGGGAGCGAAATTGTTTGGTTCAAATGTCAGCAAATGTCTCTTATAAGTCCTCGGTCACATTAAGAGTAGCAGCGACAGTGGTGTTGATGGAGGGAGGGGCAATATTTGAGACACCGTGCACAACAGACAAACATGGACACAAATACCTGATCAAGCGTTGGAACACAGACATAGCCAATGTTATCAAAAGGTATGACTTCCACAACGACAATATGCAGCCTGATGTTCTTTTACGGTAAAAAAAATTATTTAAAAAAATCACAGGAATTACATATGACATCAGGCTTCTGTTTCGCAACCAGCTGGCGCTCGGAAATATTCCAGTGTCAAGAGGGAGATGTTTCATCATCTGCAGTTATGGTGCCCCAAAAAGGACTTGCAATCCCAACAATAAAAATAAAAAGGAGAACAAAAATTGCAGCAAATGTGGGATCAGTAGTACCAACAAGGACAAACAAAGAAAGTCCAGCAGATGATTTTTGTTGTTTTCTGGCACAGTTAAAAAAAAAAACACACACACACACACAGTCTAAAAGTACCATAGACTGCTCATATGTCACATCAAAAAAGGGGTGTTTTAAATCATAGGTACCCATTGTCAGTAGTGTCTAAAGTTATGAGGGGAAAAAACAACTTATGACATCTTTACAGAAACACAACATATTTATATATTAAAGAACAAAAAAACATATCAAACGGCTCTGATTTCACCGCTCCTTTCAACTTTCATCTCACAGTGTTCATCCACATGAAATAACAAGCTAAAATAAATTAACATCCCCAAACATGTTCCCTGCCAGGAAGTGGAACATGTGTGTGTGTGTGTGTGTGTGTGTGTGTGTGTGTGTGTGTGTGCAGTCCAGTGGTTACCTGCAGTATTCAGAGAGGAAGCTACAACTGTCACAGTTGGAGTGTTAGTCAGATTGCAAGAGCAAGATGCCATATTTGTAGTCCTATCATATGTGACTACGAACCTGGTTTCTTCAAACATTCACAGCCATTAAGAGGATTTGACCTGCCGCTCAGGGGACAATTTAAATAAACACAAAGAGGCCCTGTACAACGGTAGTTCCTGCCATAGGAGATGAAAGTAAAAAAGGTTATGCGAGATGATACTAACAGTGGTGGTGCTGTGGCCCATGAAGGTGGTGGAGGGCTGGGGTGTAGTCTCAGTAGTTTTGGCTAAAAAGGTGAGGTAGGCCTTGTCACAACTTTGAGTGTGGCTTCAAAAAACTGGCAGGGCTTCTTGCAGTTGCAGTCTCTTTCTTGGAGGTGGGGGCAAGGGTGAGGAGGGCAGTTGGTAAGGGGCGGGCTGCTTGTGCGTCTCCAGCTCCTTTTTGGGCCACTCACATCTTGATGTCCTCCTCCACGCTGAGCTGGGACAGAGTCTTCTTGATGCGCAGTGCCGTGAGTCGTGCTGCCCCGTTGGCATACCAGCACTCCCTCATGATCTTGCCCATCACACGTAGAGACTGCACATGTAAAAATCACAAATCTTATCCTTAATCTGAATTGAATCTTCTACAAAGACCTGAATGTCTTTAAATGACCTCTGTGGGTTCACTGGACTGGACTGGACATGCTGCATCAAGTATCGAAACTTGACAAGCCAAGAATGTGCACATCGTTACCTCATAGCTCTGCCACCAGTTGGGCACATTGGGCCGCAGCTTCTGATCACACACCACCTTCCTCATATCTTCTATGGAGGGGTCGGAGGGCACCAGGTCGTAGTAGGGCAGTTGGTACTCTTCGTGGATACCTAGAAAAAAAGCAGGTCAGTGGTCACTTTGGAGCATGTAAATTCAGATGTGTCCAGAATGTTCTGTGGTGTAGAGGGTACTCACCTCCTGCGTTGCAACGCCGTGCTATCTCCCAGTACACCAGGCCCAGCGCGTAGATGTCAGCACACTTGAAAGAGTCAAAGTGCTTCATGTTGATGGTTTCGTCCAACACTTCTGGAGCCATGTATCTGTGAGAATAGACCGGATATTAGTTGACTTTTTAAAATGCCGAAAAAGAGACATGGGGGTTCAAGGGTGTGGAAACCCTTACCTCTTGGTGCCCACACGCTGGTTTGGAGCAATATCGATAGTGTCTGTGATGGACTCGTGGCGGACAGCCAGACCAAGGTCCGCAATAGCACACGTGCCATTTTTCTTAACCAGGATATTTTTAGACTTGAGGTCACGATGAGCGATGCCAGGCTTACCTGTGGGGAAACATACAAAACACCATTAAAGTTTGGGCCTTCAGCTCAACATCTTCGATAGCATTTACACACTAGATAAGAGCTCATCTCACCCTGAGTGCCGAGGATCTCCATGTGCAGATGTGCCAGACCGCTGGCAGCTGACAGCGCCAGCTTGATCATGCCCTCGATGGTGACCGAGTAGCGGTTCAGGTAATCGAAAAGCGAGCCGTGCTCGTGATAGTCCGACACCAGCCACAGCTGAGTCCATGTGCCGTTGTCTGAAGGAGAATACAACAATCAATGCATGGCTACCCCCCACACACAGACTGTACATGCTGTCATTACAGCCAAATAGGTTGTTATGAGAAACACAAAAAGGATGGGTGGTAATTAGAAGCTAGTCATGATTAGTGAGGCTTTATTTTCCTGAATTGAATTGAAACACACATTTAATTTTCAGAGTGCAAAAACAACCATCTTTGCTCATATAGGTCATTTATTAATAAGTATACCACACATCACAGCAGCAATAGAAGCCAGGCTGCAATAGCAGGAAGCTGCTAACTGCTCAGCAAACATTAATACCACTAATGAGTTAATTGTAAACAACATACACTTGGATCAAAGATGAGTTTCACACCAATTGCGGGGTTCAACATTTTAAAGTGCATCCAGAGGTAGGATAAAGCTGACCACTCATGATACTTTAAAGTGATGGTTATTTACTTTTTTCGACCACATACCTGGCAACTATAAGAGACTCGCTAGTTAGTAAGAAAAGGCCTTGAGCATTTACAGCCTCTTTAATGGACAACACACTATACTATAGTAAGTAACCCTAAAGCACTTGTTCCCAAACTTTTTTTGCAGCGCCCCTCTTTTGGGTGTTTGTGATAGTCCTGCACCCCCCGGCCATAACGCCACGCCCCCCAGTTTGAAAACCACTGCCCCAAAGTGAGTTTTGATTTTTTTGTATGCTTTTTTGCTTGTGTTTTTGTATAACATTACATCACAGTGGGTTACTGTTAGGAAAATGTGCATATACAGTATGTTATCATTTATTCGCACACATTATTTCTCTAATTTGCTTTATACACACATTAGTTCTCTATTCTTAAGAATTGTCTTAAAACTTGTGCTGTCTTAATCTTTATACAGTATGTGTGTGTGCTCAACAATGAAATCATACAGCTGCAAAGAAGGCGGTCAAAAACAGACTGACCATAGATAGAGCTTTAACCATCCTGTTCTAACGATAAGCACATTGTCCTCCCCGTTAGATCAAAAAACTGTGTTGACATATTGCATCTTGAATGAAACCCTCTTCCTTTAAGTGCTGCAATGTGTAATATGTAACCAGGCATCACCCCAAGAAAATAAAGAGGAGGACGGCAGAATGTCTTTAGAGCGGCTGGAAGATGTAACTGAGTACATCTCTGTCCGTTCTCCTCACAAGTAAAAAGCAATATCTGTTGTCTTCTTTCTTGTTCTTACTGTGTTATGAATGTTTTAGGTTGCTTGGACCTGAGAGTTACTTTTGTTTAATGTTAAAAGAGGCCCTATCCTGCTCACCTGGTGCTTTTACAAGTATATCATGTGCCAGTAAGTTCCTTTTAATAAAATACATACATCTCATGTTGCATGCTGCGTAAATCTGCATTCTTCTCTGCTTGGCTGACATGCTCAGATTCTGCAGCCTCATCCATCTACACTACTTACTGGTAAGGAGTGGGGGGTTGGCAACCCCCCACTCCCACCCAGCACTAAGTGCTGCCTGGAGACATGGTTACATGCTAATGGTTAACAGCAAACAGTAAAGAAGAATTGGGGTGAATATTGGAGAATTTGGCGTCAAACTTGTTCTTTGTTCCCAAAACAGCTGTCTATGAAGTGGCGACAGAGGAGCAGTGACCATGAGGCAGGTCTTTTGTACTCCAGAAAACAAAAATCTTCCATTGCGCTCCTACTCTGATATAAACACACAATTCTTACATCTGAAAAAACTCTTTCTGGCTGCCATTTTCAAGAAAAAGTGGCCAACGATACAGAGCAGTAGGCACCGATTATGCTGGGCATCAGCAAGTACACCGACTTCCTAAAGTTGTGATGTGGGGGGGGGAAAAATATATTGTGGAAGTTTTATGAAGTTCACCTAACCTCACCTTTATTATCTGCTGCAATGAATCCCAAGATGTTTTCATGGCGCAGCATGATTGTCTGGTAGATCTCAGCTTCTCTGAACCAGGAGCGCTCTTCTCTGGATGAGAAGATCTTCACCGCCACATCTCCGCCGCGCCACTTTCCTCGCCATACCTCGCCAAAGCGACCCTTTCCTATGATTTCCTGCAGCACGATGGTCCTGGCCACAGTGCGCTGCACAAACAGAGGCAGACCTGTAAGGGCAGGAGAAAAATAGCTTAATAAAAGTAAATCATATTAGAAAGCTGCAATAAGTAACATGACCTCATCGGGCATGCTGGTGTGTTTCCGTCACAGACATGTTTGGACACATTCCGGGCGGATTACTCTCAAACCACAAACTATTTCCACTGTTAGCGCTCAGTGGACCACAGATAAAATAATTGCTACCATGCAAACGTTTCCAAACTTGTACAACCCCTGTGACTATCACAAATCCTTGCTAGTGTTTACAGTTGTGATAAGACTTCACTGATCTACGTTCTGTCAGGTCACAATGACCACCTACATTTTCAAAATCAGTGCATCCTTGGAAGCAAAGTGGGTGTCCATGCCAGATGTGATGGTGTCTTTGAACTAACAGAACAAGATGCCCTCCTTATAGATGTTGCTAGCAATAAAACTCAAATATGCCCCCTCCCAAAATAAATAGTATAAATGATATTACCAGAGCCTGACCCGGAGGTAGACATGTCATAGATGAGGTCCTGCAGGGTCTTGTCCTTGGCCAAGTACAGATGGTCACAGGACGGGTCTTCTACCTCCAGCCTCTGTCTGTGACTGTAGGCCCTCTGATGATATTGGAACAAGAAAACGCCAACCATCAGCAGAACACAGAGCAGAAAGACTGGCCCAGCGATGACCGCAACCAGCTCAACAGGGCCCCAGGAGCTGCCCAAGCCCGATAGGTCCTCTTTTGTGGGAACTGGGAGGAGATTGGGGCATAAATGAATCTTTTCATGTGAACAGTCTCAACCTGTGAAAATGAGTGGTGATGATGAATGAGAAGAGCCTCACCAGGAACTTTCAGGTCAATACTATTGCAGTAATCCACATAGCAGCAATGAGTGTTGAGTAGACCCTCAGCGCTCAGACAGTAGAAAGGTTGCCCAGGCGGAACCAGGTTATCCCGATTGATGCAGATGCGAACATGTTGCTCCTTCCCCTGAATTGTGTATGTGGAGGCCATGCAGGCGCCATCTGTCTCACACTCATAGCCTGTCTTCTCACAGGTTGTGCAGTTGCAACGCAGAGCTGTTACGTAAAAAAAATAAATAAATAAGTGAAAACAAAACATTGTGGTTGCGAAAACAAATCACATTGAACCTTGAGAATCACTACAAGACATAAGTGAGAAATGTACAACTGTTTGTTTTCATGTAAAGATACCTTAAGTGCAAACATCTTCCACTGATGATCGTTTTTCTGTCTATTTCCTTCTAGCGGGAAATATCTAGTATTGCTGAAGAGCTCTGCCCCGAAGAAGTTTGTCATTTACAGTATCAATGCTGATAGGGGCCATTGGCACCGTACCACTGTTTTTTGCAGCTGCAGTGGGACTGATTCCTACTCTGTTTCCCAATCACAACATCAGTGATCAGTTCAGTGTCTCAGGGCATACCAACAACAGTCCAGTCGTACTGTGAATGAGCCCACTTTACACCTTATGTCCAGCACGTGGGGCCCGTGTGATTGTTCTGATCCGTTATGAAGTTTGGTACACTTCTCTTGCACGATTGGAATAGGTGGGCAGGGGCATTCTGCATAATGGCATGCACACTCTAGCTCTCTCGCGTCACAGCGGTCGCCATCCGCGCATGTAAACACATAAACAACAATGGACAAGCGCGCAGCGATTCAAAAGGTGAGAAAATAACGGCACGTGATTGTGGGGTCTGAATTTTTCATGTCAAACAACTTTGCATATTGTTTTGAGAAACTTTTCTGATCCCACCAACTAGCCGGAACTATTTCTTCAACAAAAAAAGTGACCAGAAGTCCGCTCACTGGATGTAGTCGAAGAAATGTCATACAACTTCTTGTCAAAAAATCACAACTATCCCTTTAATGTGTTTACATGCATGTAAATAATCATTTAAGCTAATTCATGCAATTATTGTTTTTTTTTGTGCATATAAAAATGTAACTTAAAGTGGTTATTTCAGAGCCGGTTCGATGCAGTTTCTCAGACCTTTTGTTTTGCCATTATCAAGGAAGAGATATCAAGGTTTTTTTTGGTTCTACCCCGGCTGCAAAAGCTTGCTGAGCTGAGTGTTGAATTGTGTGCATAATTAAGTGGGAGGGAGACTTAACTGCAAGTAAACATCCATGTTATCTCAATTTCACTATTACTTGTTTTATGTTGTAAACATGAGAGCCAGAGCAGCTGGATTTTTCATCATATAATTACGCAAATGTCAAAATATTTTGCACTGCCAATGAAAGTAGCAAATGAGGACTTTTATAAAATTCAATTTGGTTTTACATTCCTTAACATTCAATCACTAACCCTAACTTTGGTGCGCTGCTGTGGCACTCAAAAAATGTGTTTTCCACCGCATACACAAATATAAACTTATAGGTCATCATTGATCAGCAACTTACGACTACCAAAATCTCTCATTTATCCAAGGTTATTCTTTGCAGCCACTCTCACTACATTTAGATTAGGTTTGTGAACAATAAAGAGATGCAACTGGATACCTGGTTTGACAAGCAAGAGATATGGCTCGTTAGCAACCTCCTGGATCTATAAGAATCAGCCATAAATCCTTAGATTAATAGATTGTAGAGACATACAACGGGTATTACAAGACTAGCAACTGGTACATTGTAATGATCTAATTAATCTTATTTATTATAAATATATAAGATAAGATAAGACAGGATCACCATCAAATGAAAAGCACTAAGGCCCTGTCCACACGGGAATGAGCCTGAGTTGTGGGTTTTTTGGCGGGTTGAAAAAAAATTTCCATCTGCATTTTGCCTTATTAGTAATTAGTTGCGTCCGGATGTGAATGGATCACTGAGTGAAAACAATGTAATACACCAGGCAGCACCTACATGTTGTATCGTAACCTGTGTGTCTACAAGCGAATCATGCATGTTTTATTTATGGTTATTTCTAAATGTGCTATTTATTTTATTTTGGATGGCAGAAAATGTTTCAGTTCTGTGACTCTGTTGCTGCATCTTTGATCACTGCTTTAAGGCTTTTTATAGGTTTACATCTGCAAGTTCCGTGCAGCTCTTTGCTGACAAATGACCATCATTTTCTCACCCATGCCACCTTGGTTGTTCCTTTTCATGCGGAAATTTCCCGCTGCATGCAGCACCATTTTTTCTAACTAAGTGGACAAAGACGCGCAGAAAAAATGGCAGACAAGCAGGAGATCCTCGCAGCTGAAGTACTGACTAGTCACAGAGACCACCGGGATAGCGAATCCATGTCCAACTTGCTGAGATAGATCCCAGAGGAATTAAGGGATGCTGTGAAATACAAAATGCACAGACTATTGTATGAGGCAGCCTAGTAGTTTAAGCATAAAGAAACACTGAAACAAGTGATTTGTATATATTCTGTATATAAGTATGTGTTGTAGGGTGTGTTTTATTTACAAGTCAAAAGTAGTCCAGTTTTGCCTTTAGCCATGTTCAGCAGGCCTTTTGTAATCACTTTCTCCAACCCGGGTACAAGTCCATGTGGTGGTAGAATTAAAGTAATTTCGAACTGCAATTACAGCACGAGTTGTGCTTTGCGTCTCACCTCCTTCTATTTAAAAAGGACGAGTGGACCACCTTCTCTTCCTTTTCTATCGCAGCAGCAAATAAATACAACACAATTACGCTTCTTCAAGAAGTAGACGTGCAAGTGTGGCCATGTTGGAAGTAGAGTAAACAATGAGAAACTTCTTCCGCTCTAATTTAGTATCGTGGTAGACGTGCGTTTTCGATACACTACCCCTTGATGTTTGGGAGCAGACGCCGCACGTAGTATTAACTCACACACAATCTCTCAAGCGGACTTCTGCACGCCTCGTTTGTGCGCAAAGTATAATCCAGTCTTTATGGTATCATTCAAGAAAAATACTGTAGTCTTACATAACATTCATTTTTTACTTGAATATTAATATTATATATTAACATAAATTCTCCAGCAGGGGGAATGATAATGCCACATTCAAAAGCGGATGTAAAGACTTCCATTCAGCTGAAATTTTGTGATGTCAGACATAGCACAGAACTTTAAGTAGCAGTGCCCAGACAAGCACTGAAATTAGAGCCTACACTGCGCCTGGACCCAAAGAGCCTGAGAGAAGACTGACCTGCCCGGTGGGAGAGTCTAGCTGAAACCCGAGAAGGGCGAAAAGGCTTCTGCCAAATGCCCCCTTGCAGTATTTTGAATAATTTCTATCCTATATCTTACACAGAAAGATTCCACTAGTTCTAAATTGAGACAGACATTATTTTCTATTCATCATTTGTGTTCTGTAACCCTAACCCTCTACACAAAACTCAGTGGGTGTGTGCAAAGATAAAATGGTGGGGGGTTGTCTGTTTAATGCAACAGTGGACGTGTGCCTTATAACGAGCATCTCCAAATGTAAATGGGTGTTCATTTTAAAATACACACACACACACACAAGCCATAGCACTTTGTAAATAAGTTAGTTACATGTTTGTTGTAAGTGCTTAGTCGTTACCCACATAGAATGGCAGTTCACTGTTGTGTTTGCAAACACTGCCTAAAAAACACACGAGTTAGAATCAAAGAATATTAAGCTTGCCTCAGCCACGGGTCAAGCACATGTTCAAGAGGACAAATAAAATTTATACTACTGTCAGATATTGTTGGTTCTTCCAGGCACTTAAATGAGGTAAGAGCAGTCTTCCCATGTTAACTAGTACCAGTGGCGGTTGAGCAACCAGAGCTCAAGAAACTGATTCGATTTGGAGCCAAATGTGATTTGGAGTCCAAGAGCACATGCTTTTCATTTAGGTCTGCTTAGCTCTGACATGATTCTACCAAGGTGGTACAGAACTAAATACGAAGCAGATAAGGACCTGACAGGGTGGAATAGATCCCACAGGTACTCAAACAAATAGCTGCTACAACTCTGAAGTCTTTTTGAGTGACATGTCACAAACCAAAATCTTCTGTCGATCAAACAAAAGACTTTCACTGAGGACAACAATGAATGATAACACAAGAAGAGAATAGTTTTTATCTTTATTATTTTTCTGGACAAAAGTGTCAGTCAGTTCAAGTACAAATAATGTCTGACACAGAGCGAGAAAAGATTTAAGTGTGGCAAGCTTCCACTAATCTTTAGTCTTATCCGGGGGGTCTCGACGCGCGCACAATTTCCCTGCTACATGTGTGGGTTTGAGAAAAAAAAAGAACTTTCTGGAGCTGATTATCCCTCTTGCTTTTTTGACATACATTAGGACTAACTCAGTTCCACTAGCAACATTTTCAAAACTATTGTATCAATTGCACGTGTGTAGTAGATGCGCAAGTTTGCAAAATAAACATCACAAAAACTGTTTCTGTGCAACTGAGGCTGCATCCTGTGTGGGGGAGTTTTTATGCAAGTGCCATGTATGCTGATATGACTAATCTATGCTTGTTTACTGGAAAGAAGGAGCACTCAGAGCGGGGTTGCTGTAATATTCATTTGTGCAATAGGATGCCTGTGTGTTTTGCTATCCTGTAGGTAAACGGAAAAAGACTTGAATATTGGACAGTGTGTAAAAAAAAACTATTTCCTGCAAAAAAGCAAGCTGGCCCCTGTAGAGTACAAAAATCAAGTTGAGCAAAGCCTAATCTAAAGCTCACTTCAGCATTAAGAATGTAAACTGGTCAAAAGAAAAAAAAGGGGGCACCAGAAATCCACCAAATTCTGCCTGAACCCCAGGTTAAGAAAGGTGGTACATGTGAACAGACATGCAGAGATTCAGGAAGGAAACATGGCTGAAAACACATTACCGCTTCAGGTCCTTTTGTGAGGGCTTGTGGTCAACCAAAAGTTGGTTTTGTGGCAGCGTCTTAAGACAAAAACCCTTTAAAAACATACAATTTAAGCAGGTTTGAATTCCGTATTTGAAGGGGCAGTGAAACAAAAACTCCACTTGATTGAATAACTTTACAGAGAACAGAGTAGAGGCATGAGGTGTGTGACAGTTATTTAGCATGAACTCTGCACTTGTATGCACATAATTGTTGGTCTTTACACTGGTGCTTTGTGCAGAGATTAAAACGGCATGAGGGACTGGAGCAGTCCTCAGTGAACAAAGAGCTCAGCAGGAGAGGCGGGAGCAAGAGGGGGATGGGGATGGTGGCACGCAGTGGACCGCCAGGGTTAACAGTAAAAACCCGACATTCGAGGGCCAGACAGGGTGGGGGCTGGGCCGGACAATACAAAAGGGGAGGGGGAGTAATGAGCTGGACTTACTGAGCCCCCCAGCTGCGACTGGGGTCCGCCCAAGGGACCAGCTGTGAGCGTCATTAAAACCCAGTCTAGACTTTGACTTTACTGGAGGAGAGGGGGTGGCAAGTAACAGGAAAAATGGAACAGTGAAGTTAAAAATGGGGAGAAGGCATTGGGTGATTGTATGTGTGTGTCAAGTTCCTATCATTCCGTGCATGCTGAGGCAGGAAATGACAGTTGAAATGAAGAAGGGATTAATATAACTATGTTGCCCAAAGTAGTATTGCCCCAACAACACCCAACAGCATAGTTCTATTCCGAACAAACAATTCTCCCCATAATAAATGTGTGTACGCCTCATTTGTGTATTGTTAAAAATTACATTACCTTACGTCTGTCAAAACCTGTGTGTAGGTTACAAAAAAAAAAACACGACTTTCCACATGCACTGTTAGCGCATGTATGAGGAGCACAGCATCATTACCCAAATGCGCTTGCTGAAATTCGATCTCTACAGATACCAGACGCAGTTGATCAAGACAAACAGCCGCCACCAGACAAAGTGGGTGTGCAACACACAACACACACACACACAACATTGTCTGAATCAATGCTCCGGGAAGGAGGAAAGTCATTACCTTTGTCTGCATCTTAGGCTCAAATTACTGATTGCATTCTAGAGGGAAGTCTGCAGGACAGCAGCTGCAGTACTACTACCACCACCACCAGTTTTTCTGTTGTAATTTTTTAGAATTAACTTTTTTTAACATTCATTTTTACCAGCGTAGTGTGTGTGATTTTTGGGTTAGTGAATAAAAGTATTTTAATTAAATGCAAAAAAATAAACCTTACATTTGCTGATGCAATACATCAACGGACAATTTTGCCTAGTATTTGAAACACTGACGTTGCGCGTGGCTAACTTTTCTAATAGGATGCACACATTGCTACAAAATGCCCAGGCTTAGAAAGATGTAGTCACCGATGCAATACCAACTGCACATGTAAGACATATTTTATGACATGCTTATTTTGTTTAAAGTTAGACAACATGTGGCAAACAGTACTCTTATTTTAAAAACCCTAAGAATGTTCTGTTTAACAATGCAGCTTTACGACTAAGATGAGTTGAGTGCAAAAATAAACATGCTTCTTGACTTTTTTCACTCAGAACCTGCACGTCGACGTCGGGCATTATAAAACGCTACTTACATTAAAGTGGTAAAATTAGGTCTGTCACGATACATTTTTCTGGACAATAATTTTCCTACTCCTGAAAGGGGTACAAAAAGCGAGACGTTGTTTGTGAATTAAATTAAATGTAGTTTTCTTAAAAAGACAAAGTTCACTTTACAGTATATGCCAACAGCGGCTAAGAAAACAATCAAAACTTTTCTACAAAAGAGACTAGTAATGGAGCACAGTTGACAAATTGAGCCCTACAGACATTAACTTTTATTGCTGTTGGATCTATGTGGGTACAGCCATTGTCAGCGTTATGTATGTGAATTAACGGAACAAAGAGGAGACTGCTTCAGAGAAAAATTGTGGGTCCTGCGGTGGTAGTATGGTGCAGTATCAGTAATAGCAGAGCTGGGTCAGTCACAGGGTACACTGTCTGCTGTGCCAATTAGGCCTCACTGCCTCGAGGCCCAACGGAGGTCATTATTGACACTGGTCATTATGAGGGGAAACAAGACCACCACAGACCTGACCAGAATCTGGCTCATTCACTTGAAATTACAGAAACAACTGTTAAGCGCTGATTACATTAGATTTTTATTATAAAGGTCGAGTCGTATAAAATAGTTGCGTAGCTTCATGACTGCGTCTGTAATGTAGTGAAAAATTAAGCAGAAATAAAAGAGGACTGGCTTTACAATTACAAGCATTCTTTTAGGAAATTTCTTTTGAAGCCAGTAAGCCTCCACCCTTTCCCAAATATTCCCCTTGATGTGATGTAGGGGGCAGGTGTGCATATGATCCATGCTTTTAATATAAATACTGTATGATTAAACAGTGTATATAGTATAAAAGAAGACTCCATGAGCAACATTTATTGAACCTGGCAAGGCCATTCCTTAACTAAGATAATGAGCATTACACAGCACAGACCTCCACCTTTTGGGGAAATGATCTCTTACTTGTATAGCGTCTTCCCACCTTTAAAGCACTCAAAACGCTTCGACACTGTTTTCGCATTTTCCTACTGATGACGGAGCATCTGGGGCAACTGGGGGTTCAGTATCTTGCCCAACATTATAATGAGAGGACAGAGGATCGAACCGACAACCTTCAGGTTGGTAGACGACTACCCATTTTATGGACCTCAGTGTAAGTGTATGAAGAAGAAAAACTACCATGTTTGGAAAGTTGTTGTTAGATGTTATAATATATTACCAAAATATTACTAATATAGTAACGATACAACCCTGATAAAGCACCCACGACAGTAATGAGAGTGGGGAGAGAACTACAGCAGTGACGGCAGTAGGGACGTGCCCCACCTCACAGCTATGTGTCTGCACTTAGATCACATTGCAAGTGTGTTGACTGCACACAAGGGACACTGCATCACGCACGCAGGGAACACACATAACTCACTGCTAATATGAATGAAGTCAACAACACGTGACATATTCTTGCGAGAGAAAGAAAACACTACACTCGCCAGAGTTTTTGAATCTGCCAGGGCTTACGGCTTTCTGGTTGGTCTGGTTTCAGCACATTTATTGTGTAATCCTCCAGAAGTTAGCTCCAGACAGAAATGTGGACTCTCCTTTTCACTTAAGACCCTACCAGCTGAACAAATCAATCACCGCACACTCTTGTCTGTGTGGGCCACACAAACCACCCCCCATTCAATGCTCACGGTCAATGTTGAATGGGCCAAGTCAACAAAGGTGACATCATTCTAACATGATACTTCAACTTGCTGCCCTAAAAGGTGGCGGCGACTTTATAGACTTATGGAAAGATAATTGTGTTTTCTGTATTTTACTGATTATCAAACAGGATGTACTTGTGATAAACACATGTCTGCTGAGTTCTTAATAACTTGTTTTTATTTACATTGGCAGGTTACAGCAGCATTATATATTTTGTGCATATTTGCATCCCAGTGAGATTTTATTTATTTTTTAATTATATATATATACCCACAGTTTAGGCTCTGGAACCAAATTCTTGAGAGAGGGGCTGGACCTTGTTCTTCTCTGGAGTTGCCGCAGGGGTGAGGCGGCGAGCGGGTGTGGGCTTATTGTTAGCCCCCCGGCATGGTGCCTCTGTGTTGGAGTCATCCCCAGTAAATGAGAGGGTTATTTCTCTACGCCTTAGGGCAGGGGGAAGGGTCCTGACTGTGGTTTGTGCGTATGCGCCGAACGGCAGTTCAGAGTACCCAGCCTTCTTGGAGTCTATCAGAGGGGTGCTGGAGAGCACCCCAGCTGGTGACTCCATAGTTCTACTGGGAGACTTCAACGCCCATGTGGGCAATGACAGTGTGACTTGGAGGGGCGTGGTTGGGAGGAACGGCCTCCCTGACCTGAACCCGTGCGGTGTGTTGTTGCTGGACTTCTGTGCGAACTACAGTTTGTCCATAACGAACACCATGTTCGAACATAAGGATGCCCATAAGTGCACTTGGCACCAGGACACCCTAGGTCGCAGGTCTATGATCGACTTTGTGGTCGTATCATCAGACCTGCGTCCGTATGTTCTGGACACGCGGGTGAAGAGAGGGGCTGAGCTGTCAACTGACCACCACCTGGTGATGAGTTGGATTAGATGGCGGGGAAGGATGCCGGACAGACCTGGCAGACCCAAACGCGTAGTGAGGGTGTGCTGGGAACGTCTGGCAGAATCTCCCGTTCGTCGAGTCTTCAACTCTCATCTCCGGCAGAGCTTCGCCTGCATTTCGAGGGAGGACCGGGATATTGAGTCCGAATGGGCCGTATTCCGTGCCTCTATTGCTGAGGCAGCCAGTTGTGGTTGCGGCCGCAAGGTGGTCGGTGCCAGTCGTGGTGGCAAGCCCCGAACCCGATGGTGGACACCGGGGGTTAGGGCTGCCGTCAAGCTGAAAAAGGAGTCCTATCGAGCATGGATGGCTTGCGGGACTCCCGAAGCAGCTGACAGGTACCGGCAGGCCAAGCGGCACGCGGCTTCGGCGGTGGTCGAGGCAAAAACTCGGGTGTGGGAGGAGTTCGGTGAGGCTATGGAGCACGACTTTCGGTCGGCCTCGAAGAGGTTCTGGCAAACCGTCCGACACCTCAGAAAGGGGAAGCAGCCCCCAGTTCACACTGTTTACAGTGCGGACGGGGGCTTGCTGACCACGACTGTGGATATAGTTGGTCGGTGGAAGGAATACTTCGAGGCCCTTCTCAATCCCACTGACATGCCTTCCATAGAGGAAGCAGAGTCTGAGGATACGTACGTGGACAGTTCTATCACCGTGGCTGAGGTAATTGGGGTAGTCAAATCACTCCCCAGTGGCAAGGCTCCGGGGGTAGACGAGTTCCGCTCAGAATTTCTCAAGGCTCTGGATGTTGGAGGACTGTGTTGGTTGACACGCCTCTACAACATTGCATGGAAGTCAGGAACAGTACCTCTGGACTGGCAGACCGGGGTGGTGGTCCCCATTTTTAAAAAGGGTGACCGGAGGGTGTGTTCCAACTATAGGGGGATCACACTCCTCAGCCTTCCTGGGAAAGTCTACTCCAGGGTGCTGGAGAGAAGGGTACGACCGTTAGTCGAACCTCGGTTAGAGGAGCTGCAATGTGGTTTTCGTCCCGGTCGCGGAACACTGGACCAGCTCTACACCCTTGCAAGGGTACTCGAGGGTATGTGGGAGTTTGCCCAACCAGTCTACATGTGCTTTGTGGACCTGGAAAAGGCATTCGACCGTGTCCCTCGTGGTGTCCTGTGGGGGGTGCTCCGGGAGTACGGGATTGATGGTCCGCTTCTACGTGCCATTCGGTCCTTGTACAATCGAAGCAGGAGCCTGGTTCGCATTGCCAGCAGTAAGTCGAGCTTGTTTCCGGTGAACGTTGGCCTCCGCCAAGGCTGCCCTTTGTCACCGATTCTGTTCATAATCTTCATGGACAGAATTTCTAGGCGCAGTCAAGGTGTTGAGGGAGTCCAGCTTGGTGACCTTAGGATCTCGTCTCTGCTATTTGCAGACGATGTGGTCCTTATGGCCTCATCAGGCTGTGACCTTCAGCGTTTACTGGAGCGGTTTGCAGCTGAGTGTGAAGCTTCTGGGATGAGACTCAGCACCTCCAAATCCGAGGCCATGGTTCTCAGTCGGAAACGGGTGGACTGTACCCTCCGGGTTGGGAGTGAGGTCTTGCCTCAGGTGGAGGAGTTCAAGTATCTCGGGTTCTTGTTCACGAGTGAGGGAAGGTTGGAGCGTGAGATCGACAGACGGATCGGTGCAGCGTCTGCAGTAATGCGGTCGCTGTACCGGACCGTCGTGGTGAAGAGAGAGCTGAGCCGGAAGGCAAAGCTCTCTGTTTACCGATCGATCTACGTTCCCACCCTCACCTATGGTCATGAGTTATGGGTCATGACCGAAAGAATGAGATCGCGGATACAAGCGGCGGAAATGAGTTTCCTTCGTAGGGTGGCTGGACTCACCCTAAGAGATAGGGTGAGGAGCTCGGCCATCCGGGAGGAGCTCAGAGTAGAGCCGCTGCTCCTTCACATCGAGAGGAGCCAGTTGAGGTGGCTCGGGCATCTAGTCCGGATGCCTCCCGGGCGCCTCCCTGGTGAGGTGTTTCGGGCATGCCCAGTCGGGAGAAGGCCCCCGGGAAGACCTAGGACACGCTGGAGGGACTATGTCTCACAGCTGGCCTGGGAACGCCTTGGTGTCCTCCCGATGGAGCTGGAAGAGGTCGCTGGGGACCGGGAAGTCTGGACTTCCCTATTGAAGCTGCTGCCCCCGCGCCCCAGACCCGGATAAGCGGTGAAAAATGGATGGATGGAAAAATGGAAAAATCAGCAGTAATTTTCTGAAAACAATGTCAAAATATTAGGAGAAAAAAAAAGTTGTAATCTAACCAAAACATTTTGTAATTTTTGGAAAATTAGGTTGGGGAATATAGGGAAATATAGTTAAAATATTGTGGGAATAAAGTCCTAATATTATAATGAAATATATATTTTTGTTTTATAATGTTGTTTTTTGCTGACATTTTAAAGTAAAACATGACAAATTACAGTGGTAGAAATAATACTGAAAATACACTTTGATCCATCCAATTAAGAGACTAATTATTATTAGGTAATTACTTGCTTAAAAATGCACACTAGTTGTAATTACGTTTAAAAATATAGGATATGGCTCTCATGGAAAAATACATTTGAAAATATGTGGCTTTCATGGCTCTCTTAGCCCAAAAGGTTCCCAAGCCCTGCGCTAGGGAATCTACGTTAGTTAAGGACAAGCCACTAAAGTGAAGTTATAAAATCTCAGCAGTTATGATTTAATTACTACCTTTATCAGTTTGGAGGCAGGTTGCAACAAGGAAAATTCATCTTTAAGGAGACTAAAGTGTAGTGTTGCACAACCAGTTTGTTTAATTATGAACCAGAGTCCAACCAGTGTACTTTATTCTCAGTCTGTCTTGAGCAGCTGGTTTCATCTGAGAGCAGCGGCAGAAGACCAGACCATAGCAGACCCCCAACTTGCCACATTTCCATCACAATGGACCCAGACTTCAACTCTGACTCCTGTCTGGGGGTGTCTGAATGCGTGGCTGTTGTCACCCTATGCCAGCATTCAATTGCTGTTGGAGGCCACCGAGCAGTCTTTTCAGTCTTTTTACAGATGGACGTCAATGCGAGATCCGCCAGTGTTTACACGCCAACAACACAGCCACTTAAGTAGGTTAGGCCTCCATTCAGATAGGGCTTTCTCCCCAACTAGAGCCAAAAGACGGGACCGTAAGTGAGCACATAACCTAACGAAGCAGCTATCATAGCACTGTTAGCATGCATACGCCTGAACCGAGACAGGGGGTGTTTGTTTAGTAAATATTGCACTTACGTGAGCTAAACACCCTTTCATCTTAAACACCATACCGTAGCGCAGTTGCTTCACAATTACAGCTCACGTTTATATTCGTGTTCTCAACTTGTTAGCTAGCGACGTTAGCAGGTAATCCCACATAAACAGCCCAGCCATGTTGTTGTTGTGTTTTAGCTGCACGCGCCAATTACAATTAAGCAGTCTCGGTCAATCAACGACAAACAACGGGAAAGGGTGGCCTCTTTTTAGTGACTGGGAGCAGAAAACAATGTTTTATGGTCAACGCTAGCTCTCTGTGGTTAGCCAAATCCCCCTTGTGCACAGCGCCATGGCGAAGCGCGACAACAGGCGTAGACGCGCGCGCGCACACACACACACCCAGACAAAAGCCGGAGATGTGCTCGAATCAAACTTACCATTAGCGACAGCCAGTAGCCCCAGCAGGGCCAGCAGCGCTTGGCCGGTGTGTTTCAGACCCATTTCTTCCAAATTCCCATCGCTCCACAACAGTAAAGACGAGAAAGAAGCCTGGAGCGTGTCGTTGAGAACACAAACAAACCTGCAACACAACCACAGTCGGACCGCACTCGCCACACCGCCAGACACTCTGCAAGCAGGCTGGTGACGTAATAAAGGGGCGGGGTCTGTTTAAAGCGGCGGTGTGCGTGTCCTCCTCTAAGGTCAGTACTGGTGTTATGACCTTACAGAAATATACCTCCGTATTACTTCGTTACATTTCGGCTGAACGGTTTTTTTTACAATGTGATTTAGTATTTTTTTGCAGGGTTGCATTAAATATTGCTGAACTTATATTCACTTTGAGTAGGGCGAGAGCCTCAAAGGAATCCCTAACATTTTGAATATGGATGAAAGGATTTGGCCCACGGTGAATGAGTGGGTAGAGCATTGGCCTCAGAGTTAGGAGGTTCAAATCTCCGTTGGGCATCTCTGTGTGGAGTTAGCATGTTCTCCCATGCGTGCATGGGTTTTCTCCGGGTACTCTGGTTTCCTCCCACATTCCAAAAACATGGATGTTATGTCCCATTCCATCCCGTCCATTTTCTTCCGCTTATCCGGGTCCGGGTCGAGGGGTCTGCAGTTTCAGTAAGGAAGTCCAGACTTCATAGGTCTCATAGGTCTTCCCTGGGGCCTTCTCCCAACTGGGCATGCCCGAAACACCTCACCAGGGAGGCGCCCGGGAGGCATCCGGACTAGATGCCCGAACCGCCTCAACTGGCTCTTCTCGATGTGAAGGAGCAGCTGCTCTACTCTGAGTTCCTCCCGGATGGCCGAGCTCCTCACCCTATCTCTAAGGGTGGGTCCAGCCACCCTACTGAGGAAACTCATTTCGGGAGCTTGTATCCGCCATCTCGTTCTTTCAGTCACGACCCATAACTCATGACTACAGGTCAGGGTGGGAATGTAGATCAATCTGTAAACAGAGAGCTTTGCCTCCCGACTCTCTCTTCACCACGACGGTCCGGTACAGCGACCGCATTACTGCTGACGCTGCACCGATCCGTCTGTCGACCTCGCGCTCCAACCTTCCCTCACTCGTGAACAAGACACCGAGATACTTAAACTCCTCCACCTGAGGCAAGATCTCACTCCCAACCCGGAGTGTACAGTCCACCCATTTCCTACTGAGAACCATGGCCTTGGATTTGGAGGTGCTGAGTCTCATCCCAGAAGCTTCACACTCAGCCGCAAACTGCTCCAGTAAACGCTGAAGGTCACAGCCTGATGAGGCCATAAGGACCACATCATCTGCGAATAGCAGAGACGAGATCCTAAGGTCACCAAGCAAGACTCCCTCAACACCTTGACTGCGCCTAGAAATTCTGTCCATGAAGATTATGAACACAATCGGTGACAAAGGGCAGCCTTGGCGGAAATCAACGTTCACCGGAAACAAGCTCGACTTGCTGCTGGCAATGCCAACCAGGCTCCAGCTTCAATTGTACAAGGACCGAATGGCACTTAGTAGTGGACCACCAATCACGTACTCCCGGAGCATCTCCCACAGGACACCACAAGGGACACGGTCGAATGCCTTTTCAAAGTCTACGAAGCACATGTAGACCGGTTGGGCAAACTCCCACATACCCTCCAGTACCCTTGCAAGGGTGTAGAGCTGGTCCAGTGTTCCGCGACCGGGACGAAAACCACATTGCAACTCCTGTGACCGAGGTTCGACTAACGGTCATACCCTTCTCTCCAGCACCCTGGAGTAGACTTTACAAGGGAGGCTGAGGAGTGTAATCCCCCTATAGTTGGAACACACCCTTTGGTCACCCCTTTTAAAAATGGGGACCACCACCCCGGTCTGCCAGTCTAGAGGTACTGTTCCCGACTTCCATGCAATGTTGAAGAGGCGTGTCAGCCAAGACAGTCCTCCAACATCCAGAGCCTTGAGAAATTCAGGGCGAAACTCGTCCACCCCCGGAGCATTGCCATTGGGGAGTGTTTTAGATACCCCAAATACCTCAGCCACGGTCAGAACTGACTCTGCTTCCTCTACGGAAGGTATGTTAGTGGGATTGAGAAGGGCCTCAAAGTATTCCTTCCACCGACCAACTATATCCTCAGTCAAGGTCAGCAAGCCCCCGTCCACACTGTAAACAATGTGAAGTGGTAACTGCTTCCCCGTTTGAGGTGTCGGACGGTTTGCCAGAACCTCTTCAAGGCCGCCCCAAAGTCGTGCTCCATAGCCTCATCGAACTCCTCCCACACCCGGGTTTTTGCCTCGACCACCGCCAAAGCCGCATGCCGCCTGGCCTGCCGGTACCTGTCAGCTGCTTCGGGAGTCTCGCAAGCCATCCATGCTTGATAGGACTCATTCTTCAGCTTGACAGCAGTCCTAACCCCCGATGTCCACCATCGGGTTCGGGCCTTGCCGCCACAACTGGCACCGACCACCTTGCGGCTGCAACTACGACTGGCTGCCACAGCAATGGAGGCACGGAATACGGCCCATTCGGCCTCAATATCTCTGTCCTCCCTCGAGATGCAGGCGAAGTCCAGAACATGCGGCTGCAGGTCTGATGATACGACCACAAAATCAATCATATACCTGCGACCTAGGGTGTCCTGGTGCCAAGTGCACTTATGGACATCCTTATGTGCGAACATGATGTTTGTTATGAACAAACTGTGGTTCGCACAGAAGTCCAGCAACAACACATTAATGGGTTCAGATTAGGGTGGCCGTTCCTCCCAACCACGCCCCTCCGAGTCACACTGTCATTGCACACATGGGCGTGAAGTCTCCCAGTAGAACTATGGAGTCACCAGCTGGGGTGCTCTCCAGAACACCTCTGATAGAATCCAAGAAGGCTGGGTACTCTGAACGGCCGTTCGGCGCGTACGCACAAACCACAATCAGGAACCTTTCCCTAGCCCAAAGGCGTAGGGAAATAACCCTCTCGTTCACCGGGGATGACTCCAGCACAAAGGCACCAAGCCGTGGGGCTATTAATAAGCCCACCCCAGCTCACCGCCTCTCTCCTGGGGGGGAGCTCCCGTGCTGCCTCTTCAGACTGGGCCCGGCCAGGCGCCACGGGTGAAGGCCTGGTCACCAGGCACTCGCCTGTGAGCCCCTCCCCCAGGCCTGGCTCTAGGGTGAGGCCCCAGTGTTCCACATCCGGGCGATGTGCGGTCACTCCTCTTAGTTTAATCATAAGGGGCTTCTGAATCACTCTCAATCTGGCCTGTCACCTAGAACCGGTTTGCCTTGGGAGATCCTACCAGGGGCATAAAGCCTCCGACAACATAGCTCCTAGGATTACTTGGGCACTCCACCTCCACCATGATAAGGTGGTGATTCACGGAGGAGTGTTAGGTTAATTGGCGACTTTATGTGGTCCATAGGTCTGAATGTGAGTGTGAATGTTTGTTTGTCTGCCCTGTGATTGACTGGCGATCAGTCCCGTGTGTACCCCTCCTCTCGCCCAGAGTCAGCTGGGATAGGCTCCATCATACCTGCGACCCTAATGAGGATAAGCGGTATAGAAAATGAATGAATGAATAAATGAAAGGTTTTTACTTTATTGAGAAGTTGAGGATGGCAATTTTTAATGTATTTAAGTCAATACTGTAAAGCTGACACGTTTTAGACATTTGAAGGTCAAGGACAGCTATACAATTTGGTTCTGATGTGTGTGCTTTATTAATTGGCAACTCAAAATTGTCCATAGGTATGAATGTGAGTGTGAATGCTTGTATGTCTGCCCTGCGATTGACTGACGACCAGTTCAGGGTGTACCCCGCCTCCCGCCCAAAGTCAGCTGGGATAGGCTCCAGCATACCCGCGACCTTAATGAGGATAAGTGGTATAGAAAATGAATGAATGAAAATATAGATGGTAACAAATCCAGGGTGTGATTGTCTCTAATCCACACAGTGTCAAAACTATACAGCGCCCAAACTATGTATCACATCATTCATTTCATAATAAGTGCATGTGAAATTGTGACCTCACCTTTATTTTGAAATTGGTGTGTGATTTAATGCAAACGTGTATCACAAGTCATTACTCAATACTTTTACTCAACACTTTTACAGTGACTTTACTTTTATTTTTCACAGAGAAAAACAGATTATAAATTCATGTAGTATATTTAAAAAACTGAAACAAAAAGTGAATTGCAAAAGAAATCTGGCCAATTTAGAGCCACTTATTTAGAAAAAGTATTTCATTACAAATGTATCCTTTTCATACATTATTCAGTGATCTTACTTCAGACTGTTCCCTGGGAGGCTGGTTGATTTGGAGAGAAAAAAAAGAAAAAAATGTTTTTATTCTGCTTTAACTGGGGCCTGTCTTTGATGGGGCCTCCTTGCCTCTGGTTTTGCATTGAGATCGTCATGTTATGGAAGATAAATGTTTACATTCAGCCACAGGGGCTCATCAGTTGTAAACAAAGTATTACTGTTGTAGTTTCGGGCCTCTACCGCTGTCTGATCTGGGCTTTCATCAGCATGATAAAATCCTAGTGGATCAATTTTGTTGCAGTGGTTGTTAAAAAATCAATTTTTTGTTTAAGGAGCTGACAATAACAAAGAGAGTTTGCTGCTGCTCTGGTCATTTAGCACACTTCTGGGTGGCGCTCAAGTGAACAAAAACATCTGCTTTTGGGACTTTTTCTGTGCTCGCTTTTATCACCTGCGCTCCTCCTGGAATGTGCGTCTCAGTTGTCTTGCCTTGCCATTTTCTATCCACTGTGTTGTATCTATGAATGCCTGCAGTATCTGCTGAACAAACCCTCCCCCTCCTCATCTCTTCTGAGAAACATGTAACACATGAGAGGGAAACAGAGGGAAACATGAACTCACACACAGCCAGTCAGGCCTCTCTGCTCCGACACCACTTCCCCCCCAGTGTCAAAAATAACCGGCTCTTCAGCCGACTGACCAGACAGCGGGGGGTTGTAGAGTTATTATTTATCTACATGAAGATGAATGCACAAATGCAATAGCTTTAAAAGAAAACACTTGTATGCTAATATTACTTAAGAGGGCCCAATAAATAGTGTTTTTCCATAGAATACATTCGGTTGCATGGCTTACATACCAAGTTTAGGCTTTCGTTGTAACCATCTGATACGACCAATTTACTCTTTCAAATAATTACAAACATTTTTAAAACCCATTGCCAATTATTTGACTCTACAAACTGTGAGGTCAGACAGAATATGGGGTTTGAATGATTGTTTTTTGTTACTACTGCAAAGTAAAGTTATAAATTATCATTATTATAACATTTTCTATACTGTTTATCCTCATTAGGATCATGGAAGTGCTGGAGCCTATCCCAGCTCTTGGCTATTTTATTTTAATATACACACATATTGTTTATATGTTCTTATTTTATTGTGTTAACAAGTGTCTTTGAGTAGCTTTTTAAAGCGCTATATAAACAAAACCTATTATTATTCATACCTATGGACAATTCGAAGAACTCCACCATGCAGGAAGCAAGAGTACCCCAACTAAAGCCAAACCCAATTGATGGTGAGAAAACGAGATGCTTCAATGGAGATTCAAACTGAGATCTTCTGACTCTGAGGTTAACATGCTAACCACAAGGCCAGCAGTAATAAAATAAACAAATAATTATACAAATATACTTAATTATTCACTGATAGCAAAATTGAAAAGGAAAAATACTAAATCCAAATGTATTTTACCACTTAATTTGAATTAGAATTGGAATTGAATTTGAATTAATACGTTATTTTAGTTAGCCCCCCCCACACACACATGATTAAAATATTTCAATTTTAGTTTAATTGTTTGGCTTTTTAGTTAGGACTTTATCAATACAATCCTGAGCTAACAGGATTTATTGGCATCCTACTTCAGCTGTTTGTAAAACACTGGGATCCTACTCCCAGTTACCATCAGAATTCTTTATCCTTAATGATAGTGGCCTCTAGTGGTCAGAAAGAGAATTGCATCAACTGCAAATCAGTATTCAAAGGCCAAACTTGAAAAATGCACTTTTATTTAACATATGTAATATTGCATGTCCCTTATTAACTGCAAATTGCTACAGATTGAAATTGTATGTTTTTGGGACAGAAAAGTAATGTGTTGGATATATACACAGCTAAATATCTCAAGGTGTGTGTGCGTAAAGGTTAAAGGTGCTTAGGGAAAAAGCATTGTGTTATGTTGAGCGTAATAATTGGTATTCATAGCAAAAGGCTTTCTCATTGTGTCTCTTCTCAGCATTTTAGGGGGTTTTGGTCGGGGGAAAGTAAAATAGCCTTGGGTGATAAACATTTTAGACACTACTGCTGAAAATGATATTGTTTTAAGAAAACGCAGTAAATGTTATAGATGTTAACTGAAAATATGCTAATGATATTCACCACTATGCTGGTGGAAATGTGGCACATAAAATCCATTAAAGCATATTTTTAAAATTTGCTTCAAATTGCTGGCGTTGTTATCTAGATGTCTTGTTTGAGTTTTTTGATGGTGATGTCACTGTCATGGTCATGCTTGGAGAGGGTCTTCTTCACCCGGAGTGCTGTGAGGCGGGCCGGCGGGTTCTGGAACCAACACTCCTTCATAATCTTCACTAACGTCGACATGATCTGAACACACACAGACAGATATGCCAATAAATACCGTTATTACTAGTACCACAGTATGTCAAAAGCTGCAAAACAGCTGAATAGTTTGGGGAGGAATGTGTAATGTAGAAATGACCAAAATGCAGCACAAGGGCCCTTTTTTCTCCAAAAAACAGACCCCCCACCCCAAAAAAACAAATGGGACAAAAGAAAAAAAAGGCACAATGTAAGGAAAAAGGGTTGGCATGTTGATACTAATAACACAAAGCTCACATGCAGATTGTTATTTCTTTAAATGCAGTACGTCTAACTCCTTAGAATATTGGATTGGTTTCAGGTTTGCCTTTTTGTTTTTTTTTTTACAAAATTCTAAATATAAGTTACAAAATTGCCCTCCGCATCCTTCGATTTTTCAGTACGAGCCCCTCAGTGTTAAAGTTAGGACACCCCTGGATGTGTATAGCCTACTGGGTGGGAGTGGAGCCGGTTGTGCAAGCTGGGCCTCTGCTGATCCACACAGACTACTTTCTTCATCTCCTCATAGCTGGGATCGGAGGGTACCAGGTCAAAGAAGGGAGGACGATACTCTTCCACTATTCCTGAAAAAAAAGATAAAAGGAAGGTTTTAGCTCAAGAAATATTGCAACACATTCCATGAGTCCTAGTGGGAAACCCGCTAACTAAATTTTTAAACCTCATGATCAACCTCATCAGAAGACAACTGGTGAACCTCTGGCATGTTTTATGAGAATAAGAATGTCTCTCCACATCAGGCCTGAAATAGCATTTTTTTATTGAGCTAGTGGGAGGGCTATGGTAAAGCACATTTGATTAAACAAGAAGACGGAAAGAGATAAAGACTCCCTGGTGACTATGCTGGGATAAAAAAACTGCATATACATAAATGCTATGGATGTGTGCAAGCTTTTAGTACATTGTGTGTGTGTGTGTGTGTGTGTGTATCCATCTGCATGCTGGCACACTGGCGTCTGGAGTATGTACAAGCAAGTGCTGACACCAGATAAGACAGTTTATAATTACGCTAGTGCTAATCATGAGAGAGGATATTAGAGACAGACACAGACAAAGAAAACAGTCGAGTGCTGAGAGACCCGGGACTAACTGCCTGAAATGTACACATAGCAGCCTGACAGACATGTCTGAGAAAACACAACACATACAGTACACACACAAAGCATTTTCATTCTTTAGATAAAGCCACAATAAAGAGACAGGCTAGCCTCTTAAGTTGATGCTTATTGTTATTGTTGCCCACTCAGCCAAGTTGTATTGTGCAACAATGACAAAGACATCAGCTTTTACCCATGCGACTCCCGACCAGCAAAGCAAAACATAAATGACTGTTATTAGACAGACTTGGCACCAGAAAAATGAATATATCCTTTCACTGTCTGTTACATGCAGTGTTGGGCAAATTATTTGTAAAAAGTGTTTTTTTAAACCAGCAAATGTTCAAAATAGGATTTAGCTTTATTTGTTCTTGGGTGTGTATTGTTGAGAGGTGTTTCATTAGATTCAGTTGAGGACTGAGCTTAGGACTTGCAATTCTCTACCAGAACACTAGAGAGCAGAGTTTTCCTGAGAGTGAGCAAGCACAACTCTTGTTGACTAGCTATTTAGTTTCCTAAGTAGCAGTAGTGAAAAAAAGGCAAAAGAAGAGACATCCACATTTTTGATTTTGATTCAAGCACATTATAACGCGCCACATTTCACTATCTGTAATGTTAACGGCGTTGCAAGGTTTGGAAAATGAATCAACTGAATTACCCGAATTACAATTATGCAGTTACTCCCAACACTGGTTGTAGGTGCACGTTTATGCTTGGCAATGTTTAACAGCATACACGACAATACCTGTTCATTTGTTTACCATTGATGATTGTCCTTCGTGAAATTTCCCAGAAGACTAAGCCTAGGGCCCAGATGTCTGCTTGCTTGTAGGACTCAAAGATATCCATACGTATGCTCTCATCCAGGACCTCAGGTGCCATGTAGCGTTTGGTCCCAACACGAGGGTTGTGGCCCACATCCAGATAGTCACTGGACTGCGAGTGAATCACAGCCAGACCTGGGAGAGTAAGGATAAAGCAGAAAGTTTTACATGCTGTTACATAGTGATGGACTTTAGTTGCTTCTACTGCATTCTTACCAAGATCAGCAATGCAGCAGTGCCCGTTCCTCTTCACCAGGATGTTTCTGCTCTTCAAATCTCTGTGCGCGATGGCAGGTTTGCCCTGGGAGCTGACGATCTCAGTGTGGAGGTGAACCAAGCCACAGGCCATGGACAGGCACATCTTCAGGCAGCTCTCGGGCTCTAAGCTACTGTACTGCAGGAAGTCGTAGAGTGAACCCAGCTCGTGAAAGTGTGTGACGAGCCACAGCTGGGTGCTGGAATTCTTGGATGTCATATCAGAAGCTATGAAGCCTACACCGAGAATAGAAGACAGCTGTTTTTAAAGTTTGCCTTTTGTCTGATGTTCCACAATTGTTGGGATCAAATCTAGTTCCGTACCCAATATGTTGTCGTGCCTAAGCTGCACAGTATTGTAGATCTCTGTTTCTCTGAACCAAGATTGCTCGTCTCTTGAGGAAAAGATCTTGACGGCTACACTCTCACCCATCCAAGTTCCCCTCCACACCTCTCCATACCTGCCTTTACCTGGGACGTGCACAATAAAACAAATGTAAAGCATTTGACAGAAGGGGCCGGCAGTGATTATGATGAAGACTGACCAACACATTCCACAAGGGAGATCTGCCTGGCCATAGTCCTTTGAACCAAATAGGGCAGCCCGGTTCCACTCCCTGATGTACAAAACTCATCAAATATACCCTGGTCAAGGACACACAACAAGGCCTGTCAAACTCTGCTGTATGTCATTATTCTATCACATTTAATGTCAAATCCCTTACTCCATATGTAGGGTCATCGCCGTTGGGGACCTTGAGCATGGTAGCATTATGGTCATCAACATTTTTGAGGCAAGTGTGTGCACGTCGGAAGCGTAGGAACAACAGCAGGCCACACACGCTGGCGACCATAAATAAGAGCAGCAGCGCCACGGTAATCCACAGCTCTGGATGAGGCTGCTTTGGGGGCACTGCCGTTGTCTCTCCATCTGGAACCACAAATGTAACATAAATGTTTTTGATCTCATTTATGGTTGTCAGTGAACATCCATCCATCCATTTTCTTCTGCTTATCCGAGGTCGGGTCGCGGGGGCAGCAACCTAAGCAGGGAAGCCCAGAGGTCCCTCTCCCCGGCCACTTTGTCTAGCTCTTCCTAGCTGATGCCGAGGCGTTCCCAGGCCAGCTGAGAGACATAGTCTCTCTAACGTGTCCTGGGTCTTCCTCGAGGCCTCCTACCGGTTGGACGTGCCCTGAACACCTCCCCAGGAAGGCGTTCGGGAGGCATCCTAATCAGATGCCCGAGCCACCTCATCTGACTTCTCTTATTGCGGAGGAGCAGCAATCTACTATGTTGGTGACATGTCCTTGTAAAGTACAGTACGAATCATTGTAGTAGTTTACTCAGACTGAAGAATTGAATTGGAGTAGGTCTTGATTACTTACCGATGTTTGGAGGCGGCGTAGAAAAGGCGTTGCATAGATTCTCTCTGCAGCAGTAGACATGGAAGCCTTCAAACGAGGTGAAGCACTGCTCGCGGTAGTTATGGTTTGAGAAGCAACCTTTCTCCTCGTGGCCTCGCACCCACATGTAAAAGCAGATGTCCCCTGTGCACGTGTTGTTCACACATGTGCCTTTTTCATTGTCACATGTACATAGCCGCTTCCCGTCATCATCTGACTCTGCAAGGGATGAAAACGTAGCGTGAATGGCTGTGCAGCAATCCCTTTCAAACGTATTACACATTTTACAAGAAGAAGTATCTGGCAGACTTATGCTACCATTCACCAGTGTCTAAAAAGGTTTCAGCAAAAGGGACGTTATTTGGGGTTTTGTCAACCAGGAGGCACAGGAATGGCACAATATGAGATGCAGTATTACGCATTTGTGAAAGGTAAGCTCCTCACAGCTAGAACATTCTGGATTTTTTACTTTTTTCTGTATGGAATTTTCAGGCCCTCTATGTGCTCTCCCTTATCCCTGCGTATTCTATTTCCTCCCACAGTCCAAAAACGCGTATGGCAGATTCCAGTGATGTGCAGCAAGGGTAGACAGCAAAACAATACTACAAAAATAACAATTATAGCATAAAATCAGTATTAATATTTGTACATTGAACTTATATGTATGATTAGAATAATTTTAAAAGTTTTTGTGGAAATTGCTGAATTTCCTGATCAAATACAGGACAGAAAGCCCAGATGAGGCTGTGGTGGGTCTCTCCTCTTGGCTTTCTGTTTGTCAGCATATCCCCAATGCAACGTTTGCAAAAATATTTATTATACTCGATGACATTCTACAGTGTGTAATGTCTTTAATGTAAGTGTGGATGAATAAACGATGAGTGTGTGAAATGAATGAATTTTCCTGCCAACATGGAGGATGATACAGTATAATGCTGATCAAATTTTTTGAAAACAATTGCCAGAATTTACATTTTGCAATGTTGGATCTTAAAGAGGTTCTAAGTGGAGCTTCAAAATGCAAAAAGAAGACATTTTTCAACTGGTCTTACAATTTTGATCAGGAGAATACATCCAAGCTCAACAGAAGGCGGTCAGGCTTTTACAAACAACAAGTATTAGACCTTTTATTGGAGAAGAATAAGCCACATGCACTTCGTGTACAAATAACAAGGAATTTGAAAACATTTTCTAAATCAAGGTTAATGTTTCTTCTTTTTCTTGTTAACCTCTTGAGCAACCTGTATCAAAATAAAAAAAACCTCCAAGTGCCTCACCATCCATGAACCTCACCACGTCACTAGTAGATTCACTGAAGACTATAAATATATGAATTGTGAATAAGTGTGAAAGTGTGAGGTGACTGTTTGTCAGTCACTGTCAGTCATGCGATTGACAGATTATCAGTCCAAGGTGTATCCTACCATACGCCTTATACAGTGAGTCTGCTGGCACATGCACCGGTGTCCACCTGACCTTGAACATGATATACTTTGTATAACATATACTACTGTATGTTATAGAATATGGATGACAGACCTGTCAAAGACCTGTGGCTGTGTATTGTTAATGTGTCGGTACAATTACATCACTCACCAGCATGGCAAGCAGAGACCAACAGCAACAGTCCAACTAATACCGCAATGAAGCGAGCAGAGCCTCCCATCTCTGTGGACCACACACAGAAAGATTAAATACCGTTAAATAATTATTTTCCTAGCATTTCAACAATTCTGTGATTGAAATTCATGATTAAGAGTAGGGGCCGCACGGTGGCTGAGTGGTTAGCACATTGGCCACACAGTCAGGAGATCTGGAAGACCTGGGTTCAAATCTCCGTTGGGCATCTCTGTGTGGAGTTTGCATGTTCTCCCCGTTCGTGTGTGGGTTGTCTCCGGGTACTCCGATTTCCTCCCACATTCCAAAAACATGCATGTTAGGTTAATTGGCGACCCTAAAATTGTCCATTAGAGTGTAAATGTGAGTGTAAATGGTTGTTTGTCTATATGTGCCCTGCGATTGACTGGCGACCAGTCCAGGGTGTACCCCGCCTCTCGCCCAAAGTCTGCTGGGATAGGCTCCAGCATCCCCGTGACCCTAATGAGGATAAGCGGTA
>QODF01000032.1:933055-947568 GCA_024372805.1 Oostethus manadensis | reverse complement strand
TGAGTGGTTAGCACATTGGCCACACAGTCAGGAGATCTGGAAGACCTGGGTTCAAATCTCCGTTGGGCATCTCTGTGTGGAGTTTGCATGTTCTCCCCGTGCGTGTGTGGGTTTTCTCCGGGTACTCCGGTTTCCTCCCACATTCCAAAAACATGCATGTTAGCTTAATTGGTGACTCTAAATTGTCCATAGGTATGAATGTGAGTGTGAATGTTTGTTTGTCTATATGTGCCCTGCGATTGACTGGCGACTAGTCCAGGGTGTACCCCGCCTCTCGCCCAAAGCCAGCTGGGATAGGCTCCAGCATCCCCGTGACCCTAATGAGGATAAGCGGTATAGAAAATGGATGGATGGACAATCAGTGGTAAGAGATTTAAAAGTAATTTCAAAAATTAAAGTATTCAGTTTTTACATTGGCAAAAAGATTAATGTCCAAAATTATTTTTACTTTTTTAATAGATGCACCCAAATGTTTTCAATTTACATATGTTTAGAATGCTATGCAAATGGTTCCCAAAATCTTTTAGAATGGTGCAAATGATTGCGTGTCCTCCAATTGTCGGACAGGATGAAATTAATTGAAAATATTTTATACAGTATGTTTTATTAATGGTAATGGTTTAATTTTATTGGAACATGCATATAAATTACACTGGAATACATCACATACTACAAATGACAGTTCCTCATGTCCTAAAGAAGGAGGAAGACGGAAAGCTTATTTAATACTAACCCCCATCGGATTCACCCTATTTCAATACATTTGTACACATCCTGCATTCCAAATGTACACTTAGTGTGGTTTAAAATACATAAGTAAGGTCATGTGACAATTTGGTAAAATACTGTAGTATACAAAGTTCTTGTAAAAGTAAATACATTATATACTGTAGCAATCATAATAAATATGTAATCAATAGCAAAAACAGAACATAGTTTTGTAGGTGAGTACAGACAATGTGCCTCTCCAAGGAATGAATAGTTAGTGATAAGGTGATAGTGATTAGACTTAGCAATGACAATAAAGTGAAGTGTACTTTTGTAGTTATTTCCCCATATCTCCACGCAATAAGTTAGATATGGTAATATCAAGGATGTCATTTTTATTAAGAAATTTGTCCAACCTGTTGTTGAATAGCTTTTCAATAATTTAGAAAAATTGTGGTAATAACGAAACTGGTGGTAGTTTGTGAACTGATATTTTTCCCCGTTTTTGAAGACCAGAACTACTTTAGCTGTCTTCATTTTGTCTGGGAAAAGACCCGTCTGGAATGATAAGTTACGGATGTACGTCAGCAGTTCTGCGTTCTCGTTGATAACCATTTTTATTGTTTTCATTTCAATTTCATTACAATCAGTTGATGATTTTGCTTTACATTTACGTACAATATCAATGATTTATGACCACATCAGTAAGGAACATGGCGTGTGTTCCTGTTTATAGTTTCCTTCCCTTCCTTCACTGAACAGGATTTTGGGATTTTTTCTTCTAGTTTTGGTCCAATATTAACAAAGTATTTATTAAACTTTTCAGCTACCTCACTCATATCGTAATTATTAACATTCCGAACTGTGAAATAGTGAGGGTAGTCCGCCTTCTTACTGTTTAGAATCCCCAAGTTCCTCTAATATTGTTTTTATTCCTGTCTAGTAATGTTTTCTTACACACTCTCAAGATATTTGTTAACTTATTTTTATATATCTTATACTGTTTCTGCTTCTTTATTGAGTTGAATATATAATGTGTTTTTCTTCTTACAGGCATTTTGCAGACCTTTTGTCATCCATGGCTGATTATTCTTCTTTTGCTTAATAGACATTTCTCTCTCATGTCAGTGCTTATCGTAGAGATTCCTATTCAAGTATTTACAAAGCATTCATATGCTTCATCCACAATACACACTCTCCCATCTTTGTTCATCCACATCTTTCTTAAAAGTTGTCGCTGTCTTTTGTGCGTAGTCTTTTGAAAGTCCTTTTGTCTTCCTTGTCTCTTTTTTTGAATAGTTAGTGTTGTAAACTGTAAACACTGGAACATGGTCATTGATAACGTTAATTAAAAGACCATAAGTTGTGTTATCAAAGTCATTAGTGAATATATTATCAATTAATGTGGCACGGTGATTTTTGGATATAGACTCAGACAGTACATTGTATCAAAAAAGTCATGTATTCCGCTTTGCCTATTTGGATTCAGAAGATCAATTTTGAGGCATCACAAATAAAGATTATTTTTTGGCTTAAGTCTGAGAAGGTTGCTTTGATTCAGTCCTCAAATATTTCAATACTTGACCTTGGCAAATTGGTATCGTGCAGGCAAATCAATTATTAGCATTATCAAGTGATAGGTATAGTACTATGAATTGTCAGAGAAGTACTTTACTAGCTTATTTTACTACAAATATAAAAGTTGCTCATGCAAATTTTTCATTTGTACAATTTCCAAGTAAAACACATTGAAGAATGATGTGATTGTGACTGGGCTGTGCATTACACCCAAGTTTAAACCAACGTACAAACTACAAAAAGTCATCAAATATTTTTCTTGTCCACACGTCAGGGAAATTTTTGTATTTGTAATGCTCATTCATGTTACACTCCATGTTTGCGTGAAATCAAATGTGAAATTCCTGCTGCTCACCATTTCCACCTGACACATGATGAATACCAAACAAACTATCTTTATACTTCCCCTGCCCCAAAACTCAGCCGTAAGCACTCTGCAAGCGCTCTGAAACCACAAGCCATATTATACCAAACATCAGAAAGCACTTCCTGCATTGTGCAACCTACAAGCCAGTGCTGGTAAAATCTTTGGGTCTAGCAAAAACACAACTCCACCCACTCCTTTCCTTTGTGAAGAGGCACAGCTGGGTTTCATTTATCTAGCTATCATTTTATCGTTTGCGGGTCCTGACATAGAAGGGATCCCTAATCATGTCCTCCATCGTAGGCTGGCCTGACATTATAGACTCCAGCACACTTCCTCTTGAAGCTCTCTCCAGTTTGTCTCTGTTCTGCCCACTACACCCCTGTGACCCAAAGGGAAAAGATCCATTGTCATCTCTTCCTCCCATCGACAGCTTAGACTAAGGGAGGCAGATCTCTCATTCCATCTGGATGACTTTGTGGTTAGCATGGTGGATGGTGGGGGCATGCGTCAGTGCAGCAGCCTCTGAAGAGGCCCTTGACTGGGCCTCAACCTTGTAAAGTAACCTGAACGTTATCATAAGACAATCAAATGATTTAGTGATCGACGTTATGTTGGACCATTCTTTTATTGACAATGCTTGCATGCTAAGCATTTTGTACAACCCTCCAGTAATCCAGTGGTTAAGACTGTCTGCAAGTTACAGTGACACACTAGAATGACTATGTCTTCATCTGGCAGACAAAGCAAGGCTTGGCAGGCTTCATGGCTCAGTTACTGTCTGCATGCTCTCACATGCATGAGTACTTTGTGCAATTGTGCAAGGGACAGATCTCGACTTTATTGCAGTTGTCTGATGTGGAGACGTCAACGTTCTTGGTTGTGCTTTAATTTAAGAATGTGCTTGTTTTGTGGTTGCAGTTCCATTGTATTGAGGCGTGGGGTGTCGCTAATATTTTGGTTGCCTTATTCACGTTCATGACAGGGGTGAAAAGCCTCTCAGTATGATGCAGTAAGTTTTACAACGCTGCAAAGTACAATCATATTTTTAAGAATAAATAGTTCTGATAGTAGTTCTAATTCAATTTTTGCTTGATTTTCACAGATGCCCATTCTGACACAAACCCATGCCTTCTTCCGAGAAAGGCAGAAGAGTTGCACCACCAGGGATAACTACTTAAACATAGGTTATTCAATATATCCATCCATCAATTTTCTATTCCGCTTATCCTCAGTAGGGTCGCAGGGGTCTGCTGGAGCCTATCCAATATATTTTAAAGTAAAACAATCGTATAGTGCACACTGCATATACATACTTAGTAAACTGTACATGAAATACACCTGGTGCACAGTACACAGGGGCACTGCCAGAAATGAGCCCCATGAAAATAAAAACATGGGCCAATTTTGGGGCCGCTTGGAATTGTTCTAACTTTCCATCTAATATACACACACAAGTGGAATATCATGACATTGTTGTGTTT
This sequence comes from Oostethus manadensis, assembly GCA_024372805.1. NCBI lineage: Eukaryota > Metazoa > Chordata > Actinopteri > Syngnathiformes > Syngnathidae > Oostethus > Oostethus manadensis. Next base: position 943,434 of record QODF01000032.1, on the reverse strand, counting down.
CTGTTTCCATGTGAATGTGTAAGTAAGTTATTAAGGGTTGCTTTTAAGGAATATGGTGTGATCTGTGCATCAAATATGGATAGTGTGCATATTTGTTAGCGACAGTCATTCAAATACTGGATATTAATTGCAACCCAGTTAACTACTAAAATACATGGGACTTTGTTGACGTTGCAAGCAGTTTAATTAATACGTAACACGTATCTTAAAACATAGTATGCGCGTGCAATGACTTTACTTACGTCTCAGTGACGTAATTAGTGACGCCTTAGTGTAAATCTGTAATATTTTATCTCCATCTCAGGTGTGGGACATGTTGACACCTGTTGGTTCGCTGGAAAGATGTCACTAATGGTTCGGTATCAGGTGCACTTCATGCCTAAATCATGCCGTCAAAAGTTAACAAAGTGCATCTGACGCCCTTTACCTGTTATCAGTGCTCCTTTTAACGTGATGCGTGTGAACACCGCACGTCTGCCATGTCCACCTCAAGTGTCTCTCCGCTGGCTGTTTAAGACGCCAACGTCTCCATTCCTCAGCAACCTTTAATTTTTTCCAAGAAAGGCTGAAGTGAAGGTCCACGGAGAGCTCACATCCTTCCGGGACGTTTCTGTCAAAAGCTGGTGTTGTAAAAGTCGTTCAAACTGTGGAAAATCTTCGCAGAAGCAGCTAGCAAAAGAGATTAGCTCATCTCAGTCTAGATCTACGATGATAAACAAACCACCGGCCCGGTGCCAGACTCTTTCTACCCTGAGGGGTTCTCGAGCAACGTCTGTCCCATGAAGCCAGAACTTGTGTTGAGGTCTTTGAACGTGATCAAAAGGCAAGATTACATTTTTTTTTTACAAAGTGTATAGTTTTGTCCCACCCCTTATTGTCCGCTCAGCCTCAGCTCAGCTCTGCCTGGAATGTTCTCATTGCGGTTTTCCTGTTGCTAAACCTCTCATTTTCCCTTTCCCCTGTGGACTGAGCCTGCACTGCACACTGGCAGGAATGTGCTTCAAAGACCCCTCAATGATACAATAATGGGGTGGGGGGTGTATTGCATTTATCCATTGCATTTATGGCAAACTCACTCAGTCACATCTTGCATACCAGTCAAATCATTATTACAGTCATGCATCTTGACCCTTTTTTTCCTTCAGAAAAAAGGCAGCTCAGATCTCGGTTTGTGCTAAGACTTCTACTCTCTCTTCCTTTTAACGGAACGTGCTTTCAACTTTACCAATCATACATTTTGCTGTGCACAGTTTCAGGTTGTGTCGAACTCCCGACACCTTCAGCCACAAACAGCCACCTTCAATATGCACCTGCATTCTGCACGGCGATGCTTCAAAAATACTTAGGTCATGAACATTAACACACGCGCAGGTCAGCATGAGCTACAACTATAGCTCAATTCAGTGAGATTTAATGTAAGATATGCAGCAATATTTCTGCTTTTACAAAGACTACAAATAAATAGATCAGCTGGAATTCTGTTTTTTTTGGTCCTGTGACAGTGAAAATAGTTTTCAAAATCGAATGTGATCTAATGCAAAAGTTGTTTCCCTAATTTCACCTTTATGAACATAATGATCAGTGCTGATTGACACTGTCAGAGAAGTACACTGAATCTTATTGAGAGAGATTTTTAGTATTTTGATCCAAATAAGGCCAGCCTCAGCTATGGGCATCAATATGATGTTGTACCATTTAAAGTCAGCATTATTGTATGCCACTGGTGGAACCTGAAGGTTACATGGAACTCACTGTGGTCTCGCTAGGATTCTGTTGCAAGCAAAACATAAGTTTTATTTGAATCATGTTCAAAATTTGTGTGTCTTTGGAAGAGTGCCACATGAGCCAACAAATGTGTAATTTTCTTCAAGTTTGATGAAGTTATGATCTGTCAGATAATCAAATTATTGGCCTGTTGGTTTTGTTGACTAGCTTTATTGAACATGTAGTATCTGAAAAAAGTGAGTACAGTCATCCCTTGCCACTTTGCAGTTCAATGTTTGTGGCTTCACTCTATCAGGGTTTGCAAAAATATATGAATCAATAAATCATGCTGTTTTGTGGTTAAATACGGCATATTGTTAGTTTAAAAATGGACATTGAAGCAAATTTAACATATTTTTTGACTAAGCTTTTCAAGCATAAAATATGCATTTTAAATGCATTCAGGTAAATGGACTAAAATATATATACAAGGCATTCAGAAGACGCATTTAAAGACAGTGGGAATAGTATGTTGTATTCTACGCTGGTCATACAGTCACTTCCTGTCCATCTGCCACTTCGCTCCTCTAGGGAACACATTTATAGCAACACACATGAACATGGGCTCTAATTTCATGAGTTGCACAGCTTGGCGTAAGCTGTAATTTTGATCGGCGTAACACAGTGCGCATCCAATTTGGTAATTTGGTAGACCGAGGCGATGGGTGTGTTGGCGCAACATGGGGAGGTGCCGACTGATTCAGCCTGGCGTAGTGACAATTTTGTGCCAAAAGGCTTCTCCCGAGGTGCACTGAAAGCTCGCCAGGTCCGACCTGGTCTACTCTCGGCGCATGGCGAATCGCAGCCGGTCTAGTGGTAATTTGGCACATCAACCACTGTTTATAGTAAGTATCTGAATCAGCACAAACATTTTGATCTATAATGTCTGCCTCTGTCGCGCCGTCTCCTTATAGCCCCCACCTCAAATGTCCCTCTTCCTCCTCCTCATCGGTGGCCAGTGGACCTGATATGGATGTGGTTAATTGAAAATAAACGGTTAATCAAAGGTATTGACATCTTTGATTGTGTAACCGAGAATTGCGAAAATGATCATAATGAATTGGGTAATACAAGTTCATCTCACATGCAAACACAAGTGGCAAGGGCCAGACCACGATTGTGGCCATGCGTCTTTTACGCACACTTGCTGCGGATTATACGTAGTTTTTTATTATTTTAATTCATAGTACATAAACGTTACATTTTCACGTAACAAATATACTTTACTAAATATGAGTGTCTTTATTAGTGGGGAAAACATGCTTACCATACCGGTGGCCCCCGTGTGCCTCCGGTGCCCTGATAGTTTTTGTTTTGCTCTTCTTCTGACATCATTGTAACGTTGTAATCTCCTCCCAGGCCACTTTTGCATCATCAGCCCTTGGAGGTCTGCTCACGTGACCATATATTCGGCCACTTGGAGCTTGGACCTCCTGGACCAAAACATCACTTTCTGTCTGGGGGAATTTTGGACGTCTTCCGGTGTCTTCATCCATATTCAATGAAACTTGCAGTGCGCTTCGCCTGTGGTGCATTTAAAGGCAAGGAGAGAAGATCATTTGACTGGTGAAGATTTGACACGACTGTGTTAAAACCAGTCACACCTTCTCTCCTCCCTTTTTGCCACTTGCGCCAGTATAAGTGGCACGAAATTGCAAAATTTTGAGAGAGAGTTGCATACAGTTCCTTTAAGAAGGCAAGTACTGTGTGCCACTGTGTATTGTACATTGTTTGATATGTCACTGAGGTATGGTCTACACCAAATTGGGTGTGGACTATCTTACTGAACACTGGAATTTTAATTCCTTTTTAATTTGTTTTAGAATTTAGATTTACATTTTTGTACAAAGTTTCACTTCATTGGCGCTTTACATTGAGCATATCCAAATTGTCTTCAAAATGTCAATATTTAGTGTAAGCACCAATGTTGTCTAGCCCTGCTTTAATTCACCTGGGCTAAAATTCATCAGAGCTGCACAGGATGTTACTGGAAATTTCATTCCTCATTGGTCGAGCTGGTGGATGTTAGACATCCTGCACTTCTCTACCTTCCTTCCACTTGAGGATCGCCCACAGTGCTCAGATGAAGTCTAGAAACATACAGTATGTGGTTACTCCATCACTTTTAGCTTCAGCTTTCTCAGCAAGTCATTAGTCATCTCAATGGTGTGTTTGTCCTCATTATCATGTTTGTTTTCTGCCATGCATACATCCAGGTTTCAGTAATACATAATTATTTTCCATTGAGAGGATCTCAGTGTAACAGAAATGAGAGGTAGGTGATCACTTTTGTGAGATACTGTAATGCAATATCATCAACTGAAAGATGCCCAGCAGGATACTTTGTTGTTTTCTACAAAGTGCATTTTACGTGATATTTCTAAAATGTTGAATTTTTGATACAACCTATTGATTCTCATTCGATGATATAGATTACCATTGAAGGCCATCATTTGTTATCAAGCAGACTCGCATGTTACCTTACTGATGCTGTTTATAATTGGCTGAGAGCGGAGGAGAGAGATGTCATCTTAAATCCCACCCCTCCCCTGCACAATCTCTGTAATCTCTTTGCTTTGTGGCCGCAGGCAGAGCTGCAAATTGTCACATTAGCTTTTTCCCCCCTCGTCGGCATTCATTTGGCCTATACTGATCTCTACTGTATGAAATGGCCTTTATTTGTTCAGTTAGTGGTTTTCATCATACTGCTTTGGTGGTTGTGGCTGGAGCGTGTTCATCTGTGTACTTCTATTTTAGTCACTAGTACAGTATAAAGTGACTGTCACAGGTCTAATTGTGTCCCTCTTGGCTCGGGTCATGGCTTATGTGCTCATTCCCTGCATGTATTTATTGCAGAGCTGACCTCAAGTCAGCAAGCTCCCTCGATGAAGAGGAAGTGAGACACAATACTGAAAATAATGTAATGTGACGCAACACTCTTAAAGTGACCACAGAAACAACAACGATGTCATTGGTTTTTAGCTTTCGGTGCAGATGGGAATTTAAGGTTGCGTATGAAACCAAGTAAATGAACAAAACAGAATCAGCTGGTTCACACTCGCATTGTAAAAAGTTAATTGTTATGTAATGACCCTTCAAATCCGATTAAAAGATTACAGACATTTAGGGATCGAGAGCTATTGCATGCCACTCTAGAAAGTACATTATTTTGTTCTTTAAGATTGCCTATTGTCACTGAGTAATCAAAGTGCAGTGCTGAGTAATCAAAGAGTGCTACATATTGTTTTCACTTCATAAAAGAGTGAAATGTTTAGGTCCTCGTGTACATTCAATATTGTGTCCATACCTTTTTCAAATACTGTTGTCCCTCGCCACTTGTGCTGCTTCACTCTGTCACAGTTTTTCAAATTATATCAATAAATCAATGTGACTACGGCCTATTATTAGTCAAAAACATATGCACATTTAAGCATATGTTATAATACGTTTTTACATCTTGTTGATATGTACAGTATGTAGTATTGTAGTATACACTGGTCACACATACACATACATTGGTCAGTAAGCGTCAGTAAAGTTACATGATGAGACAATAGCTACGTCAGGAAGTATGATGCGATTCTCGCAGTGCTATTGTGTGAGTCTGTTGTCTTATTTATGATTTAAATTGTTAAGTCATAAATATTGTTTTCTGTCTTTTTTGTGTACTATATTGATTTATATGATTGTAAAGGTGACTATAGAGGTGTTATTTCATATCTAGAGGGCTTTAATAATGTCAAAACCTATATTTAGAAGGTTGTAAACAGGTTTTCTGTGCTGTAACTATGAAAATATTTATTTTATAAATAAAGAATTGTACTTTGCAGAGGTCAGGTCTGGAACCAATTAACCGTGATAAACAAGGGATGACTGTGTAGTTCCGTTCCACAACATTACATTGCTGGGCTGTGTGTGTATTATGTAATCACTTTCAACACACCCATATTATTTTTTGCTTTAGGAAAAAACACGGCCTGACTGATATTTGAAATGACTGCCTCAGTCATTTCAAACAGTGGCTGTCACATATTTTCTGTCACTGGGGGGACAGAAATGTCCCCCCACCCTCGATTTGAAATACTATGTAGCTCCACATTTGCTCCACAAAACTCAAAAGTCACACAAGTATGTTCCATCTTCTATTACAGAATGTGACATTTTGCAGAGGTAAAATAATTTACTATTGGAAGTTAAAGACTCTGGCCTAATTATTAGGGGGTCACATGGTTGTGCAGAAGGAATACATTTACTGTTGACTGTAAAAATCATTTGGTTTAATGTGGCGTTGTCACAGACCTGCTACAGGCCCATGATTGTATTGCTTTAGCTTGATGACACATTTCTTTTGTTTTATAACTATGTTACATAAGTCCATTGTAATTGCATATTACTACATTAAAAAACAAGTCCATTTAAATTGAATTGGACATGTGAGATCAGTCAAGATTGCGTATTTGCTCAAGCAGCATAGTGTCAAAATAGTCTACAAGGTCACAACATCTATAATGTCCCGTAAAACATTTCACCTGACCACAGTGAATAAGGAAAAGGTCAATTTTTGGTATTATGTTGATTCTTTTTGTTTGGACCCATTGTACATACTGTCTTGCACCTTGTCTTTTAGCTTCTTTTCTCGCTTTTTCTCCTCCTTGACTTCTTTGTATTTCCATACAGGTGGCTCCAGGTAGCCCTTCTGCCTTTTCTTCTTCTTCTCTTTTTTTGGAGTCGGCTCGCCAGATCTGGTCACTTCAATTTTAGGGACGCTACCTGAGGGAAAGATGCTGTTCCTGTGAGCCACGCTGCGGGGAATGAAGCCTCTCATTCCCCGAGCCGGCATGCTTTCCCTACGGTCTGAATCCTGACAGCAGGAGGTCAGTGATATAGAGGCAGCTGATGCAGCCGTGGGAGAGGAGGAGGTGATGGAACCATTACTGTGCGACACTGTGCTCTCCTCTAGCTCTTTGTTGCTGTGCTTGTCGAGTAATTCGGGAACAGCAAAGCGTCGCTTGCCAATTTCAGGCGGGCTACTAGGACACAGTGGATGGCAACCGGTGGCTATGAGGGGGCTGTGGATGCTTGTAGTCATGCGCACCATGTGGTCCATGACTCCATTGTCTTGGGGGTCCTGAGGGAAGCTGAAACTGAAGCTCTCCTTTAAGCGCTGTGTCAGTTTCTGACCTGTTGTTTTGGTGACAGTGGCCTTTGCCACCATCTCCTTGAGCTCAGGCCACTCAGGAGTGTAGTTCTCGCAAAACTGTTGAGCGACAGGAAGGGCTTGCAGTCGGTGTATTCTATTCAGAGTCTCAAATCGTCCGGTTCTCAAGACCCAATCTTTCAGGCCACGACCCTGGACATAGTCCATTGCATTCATATCTGCGCCTGTGCATGGAAAAAATAGGGAAAGATCGTTTACAAACCAACAATTCCCCGCCTCTCCCCCAAAGGCAGCTGGGATAGGCTCCAGCATAACCCGGCGCTCTAATGAGAATAAGCGGCATAGAAAATGGATGGATGGAGGTCGCAAGTCTGAACCAGTTGCTGCTTCCACTCAGTCAAATGGCGCCCCCATGTGGTTATATGTCCCTGTGTTTGCTTTGGTTTTCTCCTGCTACTCCGGTTTCCTCCCACATTCCAAAAACATGCTTGTTAGGTTAATTGGCGACCCTAAATTGTCCATAAGTCTGAATGTGACTGGTTGTATGTCTTTGTTTGTCTAAATGTGCCCTGCGATTGACAGTCGCAGGGCACACATACACATACACATGCATACAACATATTTTCTGTTTTCCATACAGTAACTTATTTGCTGTGGCCCTCCACAAATACATTTAGAGCTTCACACATAGTTTTGGCGCTATCTGCTCACCATCACTTGTAAACACATTGTAACACGCCTAGTTTGACAAAGAATAAGAGGACGAAGCAGGGGGATCAATGTTGCCAACTTTACTGCTATATTTAGTGAGTTATCAAAACCCTCTAGATACTCCAAAAACTGACTAACCATCGAAAAGCACTGACGGGCGTATACATATTCTGTACATGCACATTATGCATTAATAGAGAAATGTCAGGGTCAGTGAGGTGGTTCTGTTTGATAAGGGGATGCCCTGGCAACCTTGTTCATCAGATATCATATCACTCCCCTGTACCTCTTCCTCTATAGGGATACCATGTATTGAACAAAGATAGATAGATAGATATATTGATCGATCGACAACTTGACACGGGTTATGCACGTCAACATCTAATCCTCATTTTGTAATAATTTGCACAAATTTGGCTATTCATTTCTAAGAGACCCCGGACACCCTATATATTTCGGTAAATCTAGCTTTCGCTAAAATAATAGCAAACTACCTTTATGGTGAACCATGACACAGCTAAGACTAATGAAGGAAATTAATCCCATGCATTAACTTACCATGCATTAGTAGGGCCGACACACAGTCTTCTCTGCCCTGCAGACCAGCTTTGATGAGGGCGGTAAAGCCACGAGGATCCCTGACCTCAGTGTCCACCCCAGAGTAGTAGTTCATGATGTAATTTAGAATGGTGGAGAAGCCTGGATTGAGAAAAAACCATGCATTAACATGATCTGATTAAATGTTTGATTATTTGGTATTTTGTAAAACATACCAGCCTGGGCAGCTATCATAAGGGCAGTGTTGCCATCACTGTCTTGGTGGTTTATGTCTATTAGAGGACACACATGCAGCATGGTGACAATGTCCACATATCCTTTGCACACTGCCACCATCAGTCCACACTGACAGGGAACAAAACAGGCAGCATATTTATTTTCAATAAATATTCAAATATTGCTATGATTTTACAATGCACCATGTGGTGGTGCTCCTATCAAACTGTTATCAAAAACTTTTATCGAAAGGTTTTGACTCCATAAATTGAATTGACTTAAAATAGGCTCCAGCATCCCCGCGACCCTAATGAGGATAAGCGGTATAGAAAATGAATGAAAGAATGAATGTTTCACGCAGCTCTTTTTGGTACATTCCTTTTAGAGGCCAACAGGTTCATGTTTATAAAATCTGATTGAAAAAGCATGGCTGCATCAACCAAAATGTCTTTGCAGAGGCATGGTCAGGACTTAGCAACTAATTGTCTATATGCCATTATGCATGATTACTTATGTGTCATCAGGCACTTAATTAGGTACATTTGTACAATCAAGTTCAACACAAGAGCTGGATAAAGTCGTATCTTTGTAAAAGTACAATTTTGACGCAGAACGTGTATTGGCTGTCATTAGATTGGTTGTGTGTACCTAATCTTGTGGATGGTTAGTGTAAATCTTTATGTTTAGAGTTATACAAAATTTCATGTTTCTCACCCTGCTGTTAATGTCCAACTCCATGGCCTCTTCCTTGGTGACGCCTCTCTCCAAGATCATTTGCAAGGATGTGGGATCATTCCGAGCACATGCCTCATAGAGTGTTCTAGGTGGCTCTGCAAACTTGTCATCTCGCTCAAAGTTGGGAAGCACTGAGTCATCAGAAACGACACTTCCAGAATCGGAATCATCTGGGGTGATCTTTGAATACTCAGATGGGCCAGCGCCCAAGTGGGGGTCGTCGCTTGTTGACGCCATAAAGCCCCTCTTCTATACGGATCACAGCTGAGTGTCTTGTCTGCTGCTCGCCATTCTCATCTTAAACACAGAGATGTTGAGCATTACATACAGCAGTGTTTCCCATGCTGTCATTATTTGTGGCGGGACTTTTGGAAACTGACATGAACGCACATATTTCTCTTCTCAGTGAGCTGCAGGTGCTGCTGTGTGCCCCTCCCCATCTAAAAGCACTCATGGGCAGTCTTTTTTTTGTGACATTAACGAAACAACAAAAAGAAGCAATAGAAGAAATTTCATTTGCCGTTCTAAACAACTTGTGTTTTACTCACTTGTTTCTCCTACAATGTTATTCCTTTCTTCTAGGGCGTCCATTACAATTACATGAAAGGACAATATTTCAAAATAGACAATGATGTGATTTAGCAAGACCCTCAGACAGTTCATTTGATGCAGACACTTACACAAAACAACCTTTGTTGTTAGTATAATTGTGTGAATGCTGAAGCATTCATTGTGTGAATGCTGTAGCATTCACACATATAGTATTCTATTATTTTTATTCCACCTTTTTTTGTCCGCTAACTAGTCACACAGTTTTCAACCGATTTCATGCAAACTCCATCAAAATGTCCGGCTCAGTTGGGAAAGAGGTGCTACCTAAAAAATATTTATGTAAAATGCACAGTTTTTGCAGAAATTCTCATTTTCCGGAATTTTTTCCCATTGGAAATGAATGGGGCTGCCTCTGCCTAGGAGTGGGGGCGTATCTGACCCCCGGGGGCATCTGGGTTGGCCTGGACTCGCTGCTGTGGGGGTGGATGGGTGCGCGTCCCAGTGCTGGATTGGTGCCTGGGAGGACCAGGGTTGGGGGAGTGTACAGGGGGTTGGGCGGGTGTGGGTGTGTGTGCGCGAGTGCAGGTGTGTGTCAGTGTGTTTGTGTGTATGTTGGGTGCAGGGGATTGAACATGGGTGTGGGCACAGGGGGCAGTGGGGAGGTGTGTGATTGTGCCTGGATGGT